>JAMALN010000193.1:0-49457 GCA_023630115.1 Cutaneotrichosporon sp. PK4640
TTCCATCCACTAGCCACTCCCACCTCATCCCCTTTCGTCATCCCATCCCATTCCTCTTCTCGTCACCTCTCCACAACTTCATTCTCACAATACTCTCCACTCTCGCCACTCTCTCACACAATGCCTCCAGTTCCAACTCTCGGCAAGCGTCCCGTCGTCCTACTCACCGTGAGCTCTTTCTTGCCTGGATCCAGCTCACACAGAACGACGACGGGCCACCCTCCGACCACTCGCCCAACATCTTCCAGTTTGCGAAACAGCTCATCAATGACCTTGGGTGGGAGGTGCGCGTGGTCATTCCCGACGGACAACGGTCCTGGTGCGTTTGATGGTTGGCTGCCGGGTGGCGCTAACGGCAGGGTTGGCAAGGGCTTCGCCATCAACCAGATCATCTCAGCCGCCTTCTTCTACCCACTTGGCAAGTCACACGCGGGGCGCTGCTGACCCCAGAGCCTGATGGACGGCAGGGCGAGGTCACGACCGCGCGCCGGCCATTGAAAGAGGGCGAGACGATGGAGTGGGTCCTCCTCAACGGGGTGAGCCAGGATACGTGGCATGTTAGCTGACACCAGACACCAGCGACATGCAGCAACATCGGGCTGCATAACCTGTACCCAGGCGAAGTGGACATGCTGATCTCGGGGCCGAACCGTGAGCTTGGTTAGTGGTGTCAAGCTGACTCCAGACGGGCGCAACTCCTCGGCGGCGTTCGCACTCAGTTCCGGCACGATCGGCGCGGCCATGGCGGGCGCGCTCGCCGTGCCGATTGCGGGGCCAAGCGGGCAGAAGCGCTCTTTCATGCCCTCGATTGCGCTCTCCTACGGCGTTGTGGAGCGGCCGGTGCCGCCCCGCGCGCTCGAGCTCGCCCACGAGGTGGCGGTAGGCGTATGCAAGCGCCTCTTCGACGACTGGGGATGGGAGGACGAGGCCAAGCGCAACCCCGTGCAGGTGTACAGCGTCAATGTGCCGCTGGTCACCGAGGCGATCGAGCGCGCGAACCGCAAGGTCTGCTTCACGACTATGTGGCGCAACACGTACGGGCAGCTGTTTGTGCCGACGCAGAAGGCGCCGCAGGAGGAGACCAACTGGAGCGCCGCCGACAAGGTCAACCAGCCCGACGACGCCGAGAACCTGCAGGACGTGGACGGGCCGCTGCGCTTCCGCTTCGCGCCCAACTTCCACCCCCTCCTCCACCCGTCCCCCGAGGCGGTGCCGGAGGGCACCGACGCGTGGGCGTTCTACCACGGCTACACGAGCGTCACGCCGCTGCTGGCGAACTTTGCTGAGCTGCAGGACCCATGCCAGGGCTTTGGGGACGCGTCGAACGGCCGGTTCTGGTAGCGCCGGAGAGCCGATCCGGTAGTGTAGATAGAAGCAATGCATGGGTTTGTATGTGTACGTGTGGAGCGACTGGCGGGTTTCGGCGCCTCGAGAACGGTCGCGTGATCACACAGTCTCCGCTGCTCTCGGTGCATTGTCCAGCGGCAAACATCTGTGCCCCGTGGCATCGGCAAGGGCGTAAAGCTATGCATGGGCTCATTGTGTACAACACGGATCTGTGGTGCGTCTACCATCTATTATCCGGTTAGGCGTGAAATACTAATGGTTCAGTCGTCGTCCTCGTACTCGTCGTCGCTGTCCTCCTCGTGGTTCGGGTAGAGCACATAGTTCTGGACGATGAACGCGATGTCAAAACCAATCGTGAGGAGGGCGAGGCCGAGCTTGCCGGGGTTGGCCCAGATGCCGGCGACCTGCCCATCGATGAACACGCTCGAGACGACGAGCTGGGCGAGGGAGAAGATCCCGCCGGTCAAGTCCTGGGGTCAGCTCCCGCGAAAGCGATTAGCTCACGGCGAGGATGGTCGCTATCGCGAACCCGCGCACACTCTTGAGCTTGTAGTTCAAGATAAGCTGGGGCGTGTACTTGATCGTCGTGATGGCGATCTTGAGCGAACTGGCAAAGTAGAGGAAGTCGAGCAGCTCGGTCCGGCCCAGGAGCGTGCTCGTGCCCACCCAGAGCGCGGCTATCGCCATGATCACCAGCGAGATTCTGGTGAGGCGGTGGGGCGCGACGGGCGCGCGCACCTTTCTTCTCAGGAGAGGGGACTCCTCCTCCTCGCCCTTGCGGGCGCGGTGGGCGCGGTAGAACAGCCACGCCGACTGAATGAGGGTGAGAGTCGAGAGAACGAGGGCGTGGGCGCTGAAGGCAAGGTCGGACTTGGAGACTTGTGGCAAGTGCCCGTCATGGCGCTCCGCGTACTGCCGGCGGGCGGTGGTGGAGAAGAAGGCGCCAAAGGACCAGACTGTGAGGCAGAGGAAGCCGATGGGGTTGACGACGACGAAGTCGGGCGCGAGGCCAAGCGCGCTGAGGTTAGCTGATGGCCCGTGCTTCACAGCCAGGGGACGGAGGTGGGGGTAAGAGAGGCTGTGGTCGGGAGAGCACTCACCTCCGCCGCTTGTGGTTGAGGATGAGCTGGGGGTAGAAGCTCGCGCTCCATGCGGTGAAGTAGATGACACCGCACGCAGACGAGACGATGTCCCAGGTGTTGGCCATCGTTGTTGTTGTTGGTGAGGCGGGTGTTGAGGAAGGACGGGGGGTTATGAGGCGGCCATCTGGTGAGGCGCGTGGGACGGGGTGGGACGTGCTTTGGCTTGGCGGTTGTGTAGTCGTGCTCGCTATCACGTATCAGTTGGAAGTTAGAAGCTTGGCGTGTGATGGTTAGTGCGATGTCACAATGATCCAACGAGGTGGGCGGGATGTCATGAGTGATGGCAGATGGAGCGCAAACGATCACCGTAATGGCGTGACTAAGCTTGAAATTGCCATCATCCAATTCACCCGGGTACACGGCAATTCTATATCCGCGGTATGAACTGCGCTGTGAGCGCCCTTGGCGCATGTACCTCTCACAGCACCACCTATTTGTTTACAGCGAGTCGCACGCCCCTTCACCTCGGGTGGCGACTGGAGCCAGATGCATTCTTGTACATCGAAGGTATCGTAGACTCAACGGATGCCAGCTACGCGTCCCTCTTAGCCTTCTTGCTCTTGATTCCGAGGGTCTTCTGCTTCTCTGTGCGCTTGCGCTTGTCAGCACTTGGCGGAACGGCCGGGGAGGAATCATAACTCTTGGTCACAGCGACAGCCCGCTTGATAACCAACGGAGCGGATCCAGCCGCACCCTCATCGGTACCGGCCTTGTAGTCCCGGTCGATCTTGACACTCGACTTCCAAAAGTGCCTCACGACCACGGCGTCGTCGGCCGCGCCCTCGGCCTGGCGGCGCGCGGCGTCGGCCGTCTCGTGGAGGGCAAGGAGAGCCCCCGCATCGAGCGCACGCGCATTGCGCTGTCGCAGGTTGGCGAGCTCGTCCTCCATTGCCATTGCGCGCCGGGTCTGCTCCTGGCTCGCCTCGAGATCAGCGATCATGTCGCCCTCGTCCTCCTCACCGTCGTCCGCCTCGGCCGACGGCATCAACCCAGCGTCCTTATTCTCCTCCCAGTTCTCGGCGTTGCGCGTCGCCCCGTGCTCGGCAATGTAGTCGGCTTGCTTGGGGTCCGTCTTGAACGTGATCTCGGATGAACACACGGGGCACTTGATGTAGAACCGGTAGATCGTGATGCCGAGGTAGGTCTCTTCGGCCGTCTCCTTGCGGGCGTGGAACTTCTTGCCCCTGCCGATGTACTCGCGGCACCTCGTGCAGCACATCGAGTAGGGCGCCATGAGGCGCACGCTCGTTTGTGAGCGGTTCTGGGCCTTGCGCCCGCGCCGCTTAATCTTGGAAGGATCGTAGTCGGGCGGGAAGTACTTGTTGATAACCTTGCGTTCGGTCATGATGCGGGGGGTAGGGCGTGGGAGTGAGTGTGGGTATTAGTGAATGAAGATGGAGGAGGCGCAGGTGGTGGCGACTCTTTGCTCGACCCCGAACCAAACAACGGGAGTATATTGTAATGGCATTCCCATTTTTAACTGGATTCTATAGTAAAGATTTAATTCTAGAAGTTGCTTTAGGGCAATATGAAGTACCTGGTGATTTAGCATAGATCTAATGGCATTCATTCACATTGCGACACAGTTCAGCGGGCATGTTAGTTGCGTGCTGGATGTGGCACTCGGCCAGTTCTCCTGTACTTCTCTCTTGACCCCAGCCCTAGGTATGCGTGCTCCCTTGTGCTTTACCACACCGCCCTCAAGGCCTTCGCTGGCCTCACTGAGTCCTCAGCTAGCACTTCCATCGCGACAGCTTCTTGGTGCACAATGCAGACTTCTTTTGGCTTCTAGCGTACACCCCACTCTACAGCTTCGCCTTGGACTTGTGCACCGCATACGCCGCCTGCACCGTCTTCTTGATGTCGGCCTTGACGAGCTTGCCGTTGATGTTGCGCGCTGCCGTCAGCTAGTTCAAACGGTGACTCACGCAACAGCGCGTCCGAGACATAGACAAACACGGGGCGTGCGTCGCGGCGCAACCTAAAGTCAGCTTGGTCGGATGCACACACACCTGCTCTCGGCTGCGGCCTGGATACTCTCCGGTGTCGCCTGCTTGCCCGCCACCAGGCTGACGGCGATGGCGACCAGCTCGCCGAGGTAGTCGTCCGGCACGGGGACGGAGGCGCACTCGGCGATGCGGTCGTCGAGGTAGATGGCGTTCTCGACCTCCTCGGATGAAATGTTCTCGCCGCCGCGGATGATCATGTCCTTGATCCGGTCGGCAATGTACAGCGCGCCGTCCTCGTCGACGTACCCGCCGTCGCCGGTGCTGAGCCACCCGTCCTCGTCGATCGCCTCGGCGGTCGCCTCTGCCAGTCAGCGTCGCAGATCTACCCAACTCACTGGGGTTGCCGTAGTACTCCTTCATGATGTTGGGCCCGCGCGCCTGGATCTGGCCGACCTGGTTAGGGCCGAGCACGCGCTTGTTGTCGTCGACGATGCGGACGTCGCACACCGGCGCGGGCGGACCACAGCTCTTGGGCTTGGCGTAGTAGTCGGGCCCTATGTGCTGGCAGTGCAGCACGGTCGTCTCGGTCATGCCCCAGCCGTGGCTGCCCGACGCCGTAGGGAACTGGTCGCGGATGTCGTGCGCGAGGCGGGAGGGGGGCGGCGCACCGCCGTAAGCCACCGCCTTCATGGGGTAGTCGGGGGGCAGGGCCTTGCTCTGCATAATCGCCACGGCGATGGAGGGCACACCCCCAATGAGGTTGACCTTGTGCTCAAGGACGAGCTTGACGGCGTCCTTGACGCTCCAGCGGCGCATGAGCACGAGCTTGGAGCCGTCGTGCAGCGCCTTGCCGAGCCACCCGACGCACCCAGTGCCGTGGAAGAAGGGGATGGCGAGGAGGCCCACGGTCGGGACCTCGGGCGGGCCGGTCACCATCTTGATCATGGCCTCGGCGGGGGCGCCGGCGCGGATGCCCGCACGCATGGCGGAGAACAAGCCCGACACAAAGTTGTGCATGTTGGAGCGGTGGGTCGCCAACACGGCCTTGGGGTATCCTGTCGTGCCCGAGGTGAAGAAGATGGTGGCGTTGCAGTCGGGGTGGAGGCGCTCGAGGCCGCCGCCGCGCCCGGCTTCAATGTCCGCGACGACGGCGGGGTTGGAGAGCTCCTCGAAGTTGACGACCTCGACGTCGCGCGGCCCGTCGAGGTGCGTGAGGGGCTGCCACGAGACAACAGGGCCGCAGTTGAGCTCCTTGAGCTGCGAGCGGAAGGGCGCGAGCGCGACGGCACTCACGGCGTCCGTGAGGATAATCTTTGGGTGCGTAATCTTGAGGCAGTGGATCATCGAGTCCATCACGAGCGAGCTGTTGACCATGACGGGCACGGCGCCGATGAGCTGGCACGCGATCCACGCAACCGGCCACTCGATGCAGTTGAACCCGACGAGCGCGACGTGGTCCTCGAGCCTGGTGCCGCGGGAGCGCAGCCAGGCGCCGACCTCGAGCGCCTGGCGGTACGCCTGAGCGTGCGTGATCTGGTAGCGCTCGCTGGGGGGCGCGGGCTCGGGGCGCGGCGCGTCGAGCATGATGGTGTCGCCGTGCTGCGGCACGCGGTCCATGATCATGGCGCGGTACGACGGGTATTGCTGCTGTCAGCGCCGCCATTGGGGGGCGTACGTTCTTCCATGAGCGCTGCTTAAGGCCCTTGATCGTGATCTCCTCGAGCTCGAACAGCGTCCCCGGCTTGCAGATGAGCTTGTCGCCTGGTGTCAGCCGGGCTGAGAGCGGGGTAGCCGGTGCCGCCGGCACGATGCGGGGCGTGCTGGGTACCGCCGGCGATGGGGTTACTCACACTCCTGCCACGGCAGCATGCCGACCGTGTCCCTCAGGCTCATGTCAACGGTGGAGTCCATGGTGCTTGTACTGTAGTCGCTCGTGGTCGCCCGTGGGGGCGCGCCCACTGTTTGCCTTATGTATATGCTGGGCACACATCCGGGCCATACCCAGCACTCATCACCGGGCTTGGCCGACAGTCGTTAAGCGGTCACATGTCGTTCCACGGCTCGGCGTGGTCCGTCGTGCCTCTCGCCGGATCTCGGCTCGCCACTGTGGAGTGCACGGAAGCTGATGGGAACGATGTGTGAGGGTGTGGGAGGAGGAGGGCGTGGGAGGAGGAGGGTGTGGGGGCTCGGCATTCAGATTCCGTCCTGGCCGGGTCACCGGCCCACCACGGCTGATCGTCACCCCACACAGCAGGCACGATAGCAAGACTACAAGCTGCAATAGCGTAGACACAAGTGCGTGCCTGCTGCCAAGCATCTTGGTTTCTCCGTGCCACTCGGGTAGCAGCGAGCAGGACCTTCAGAATGACATTGTGTGCGCCGGTGAACACCGCCCACTGCCAAGCAACATGGCTGTTGATATGGGAGTAGTCGTTCCAAGACGTTTTGCTGTCTTTTCAGCTTCAGCTGCAGGTGCAGTGGGCCTCCTAGTCTTCGTCTACCTCGCAACAACGCCGTCTGAGCTGAACCCCCTCCCGTACACACAAGCCCATGCATCTAGAACACGAAATCCTCCACGCGCCACTTGCCAAACGCCTCGTCGGCCATCTTGTCCTGCTTGTACTGCCTGCGGCGGTTGTCCGGGCCCGCCTCGTCCTTCTTGACAGCGTGGGCGCGGAGGGTAGCATCAATAGGCGCTCGGAGGCGGCGGTAGTCGGCCTGCGCGGCGATGGCGGGTGCGATGGCCTCGGACAGGCGGGCGAGCTCGTCCTCCTTCTCGAGGAGGTTGGGGAGGTGTGCGTCGAGGAGCGCGGACGCGTGCGCGACCACTGCGCTGAACGGCGGGAGACCAGACTTGGGCTGCTTGGCCTCAAGCCAGGCGCCGAGGCCATCGTCGCGCGTCGCGTGCGCCTCGGCCCAGGCGGTGAGCTGCACGAGCAGGCGGCCGGCGGTGTCAGCATCGATCTGGCGCTTCAGCTCGGCGCGGTACGCCGGGTCGGGGGCGGGGCCGGAGACGACGTCCTCGAGCATCTTGTCGTCGGATGCGAGGAGGGCGACGACCGCACGCGCCGGCAGCGCGGGGTTGTTGCGCAGGAGACGGGAGACGGCGCGGGCGTCGAGGGGGAGGAGTGCAGCGGCAACGCCGCCCTCGCGCATGCCCTCGTGCAGCTGCCGCCTGTCAATGAGGGTGTGGACGATCTTGCCGGCGTACGCCTTGGGGTTCGAGAGCACTGCGTCGATGAGGCGACGCGCGATGCTCTCGGGGATGATGAAGCGGCGCCCAGACGCACGCTTCTCCTCGTCGTCGAGCCAGGTGGCGAAGGTCTTCTCGGCGCGGGCGGCGTCACCGGCCTTCAGCGCGGACGAGACGGCGTCGACAAGCTTGTCCGCACCACTCGTAGCCTGGCCCCCGATGCGGAAGACGTCCGCCGTGGCGGTCGCACTCCCCAGAAGCTGAGCGAGGCCGAGGCGCGGGGGCAGCGCGGCATCCATGGTGTGGATGACGCTCCGACCGTTGGCGCCGGCGTGTGTCTGCACCGCACCGATCACGAGCGGGGAGGTGGAGAGCACGGCGAGGTTCGTCACCTGCGACCCGCCGGTCGAGAGGTGGCTCGTGGCCAGCGCGGCGGGGAGGTCCGCGGAGGCCGACACGAGGGTGACGCCGGCGCCACCGTGGGCCGTCGTGAGCGCGGCGAGCGGCCGCTCGTAGGGGAGAGACAGGACGCCGAGGGGCGTGGAGGGGTTCGCGAGGGCGATGCCGGGGACCTCCTCGGCGCTCTCGAGGATCTCGGAGAGCTTGCGCGCGTGCAGGCGGTGGTTGGAGTCGATGGCCGTGACGACGTCGCCCGCGCTGGCAGCGAGGTACCCGCTGGCGGCTGAGGCCTCAGCGAGCAGGCTAGCGGAGCCGGCCTCAGTGTCGAGGGAGTACACGGAGATCTTGCCGCGGTCGTCCACGATGACGGCGCGCGACCCCACGAGCGCGCTCGCGAGGACCTTGCCCGCCTTTGGCTTTGGCGTGGTGATCGAAGTGAGCTGCAGCTCCTCGTTGAGGAGCGAGAGCCCGCCAGTGCTCCCCACCACGAGGAGGGGCCATGCGCTCCCGTGGATGCCGACCGCATCGGCCTTGACACTCCGCTTGTCCTCCTCCCCGACCCAGACCCAGATCGCGCCGCCTTCCTTCTCCGAAGTCACGCCGACCGCCGTCACGCGCTTCTCTTCGTCGTCCTCCGGGACGAAGCTAAGCGGTGCGCTCGTGAATCCCGTGGATGGGGGGACAGTGTACGTCGCTGTGGGTCGCAACGTCTTGATCTGTCGTCAGCTAAGTCGTTTAGGGACAGCCTACGTCGTACGCCCACACGCCATCAGCGTTCACAGCTGCGACAGCCAACCTCCCCTTGCTCCCGTGGACCGGCGCGAGCTGGATGTGGGGAAGACGCGAGGATGACGCATGCGCGTTCGGGAACGTCGCGAGCTGTGTTGGTGCTGATATTGAGGCCATTGTGCAGGTGTGTACGGGGGTGAGTATCGATGCGAGGCAGGAGTGTTGTGAGCTGGTCGAGCAGCGGTGGTTCAGAAAGTTGAACTTCTGCTGGCGCGGAACCAAATTTGGTGGAGGTCCTCGATGAACCACGCTGTGGGCCTTGATTTTCAGAGGTGGCTGACAGCACCGTTCACAAGAGTATGAGAGGCCACAACGACCAGCCCCGTGCACTTGCACATCAAGCAGGTGTGCAATAGAGGAAGAGAGGAAGGGAAACGGGGACGGGGCGCTGCAGCACAGAGTACAGATGAGCTGCGGACATGAAGTGCAAAACCAAAATGTGACTGGAACCGCAGCTCAGAGGAGCTGGCCAGCCGTTATATTAATGACGCTTGTGTGGATTGAACACACGACCGAACGAATTGGGCTTCAAGAGCTTCACTCGCTCGCTCTCCCACTGAGCTAAAGCGTCTTGGTGGAAGAGCATTTTCTGGCGTCGTCATGTCGCGCTTTCTCTACGCCATGGCCCGGTTTGTACGACTATCTGCATCCACAGACGGTTCAACTGCACTCTAACCCGAGCCCAAGCGTTCTCTGCAGCCTCCTTTCGCCTTGCAGTCGTGCTGCAGCGCGGCTGACTTCAAGATGTGACCTTATCCGGTCCCCCGCGACTGCGATTGATGACGTTGGGTGGCAACGAGACATGTCTTCGATGACACTGCCAGCAATACACTCTCACTTCACTCACCATGTCGGCGCAGAAGATCATGCCCGATCCCGCCGTCCCCGATGACGCGCCGAAGGGCCCGTCGCTGCTCGACCTTCCTCCCGAGGTGCTGCTGCAGGGCCTCCTCCCCTTCCTTCCGGTCAAGGACCTCCTCAACATCTCCCTCGTCAACAAGGAGCTGCACGCGCTTGCCGTACGTCCTTCGCGTCCAATCGGGTGCTCGAGATGAAGGCTGACGCCAGAATGACCCTGGCCTCTGGCGCTCCAAGCTAAAGGCCGACTTCTCATACTCGGCCACCGACCTTGGCCTTGCCGCCCCGCGCTCCGAGGACAGCCGCAACGCCCGCGACGCCGGCTGGTTCAAGCACGTCTATCTCGGCCTGGCGAGGCCTCACGTCTACCTGTGGGGCGAGGCGACACGGTCGCGCCTCACTTCGCTTCCCGACAACGGCAGAAACCGTTTCACCTGGAGCGTCCCACGCCCGTACGATGTCTCGCGGGCATTCACGCTTCCCAACCCCTCAATGCCGGGCGAGCGCGAGCCCGTCGGCATCGTCGAGCTCCAGGCGGGCGGGTGGAGCTTTGCGGCCCGCGACGCCGCCGGCAACGTGTGGGTGTGGGGCCAGCTGCATGGCATGAGTTTCGCGCGCGGTGGGTGGGAGCACCGGCATCACGAGATCGAGACGCCGGCTCGCATCCCACTCCCGAACTCGGCCACGTCCATCGCGCTCGGCCGCAGCCATTTACTCGTCCTCGACTCGGACAACCTCGTATGGGAGATGCGTGCGTGGGGCCGCGCGTTCCAGCACACCGCTCGTGCAATCACTGCCCCGACCGCCTCCGGCGCCGGTGCGCCCGGACGCGCACCGCACGTCGCGCAGATCGCGGCTGGGTGGGAGACGAGTGCGCTTCTCACTGCCACTGGCGAGATCCACTTCTGGTTTCCTTTCCGCGACGACTACAAGCCCGCCACAACACCTGAGGACCAGATGGACGGGCCAGTGTGCATCGACGGCGCGAACACCGCCCGCATGTTCAAGTGGGGCACAGTTAACGGCGACATCATGCAGGCCGCGGACCCTATCCCTCCCCGCCCCTGGCTCAACTCGTCTCTTGCGGAGGAGCACGATGCGATGTGGCCCGAGCTACACGACGAGAAGGCCAAGGCCGAAGCGCAGCGCGTGATCAAGATCGCGTGCGGGAGCACCTTTATTGTCGCCCTCCGCAAGAACGGCGAGGTGTGGATGGCACGCACTTCTGACGGTACCATGGGCGCCTGGGAGTACATGGTACACTTCTCACTACCGACCATCACGCACATCTCGGCACAGTTCAACACGTTCGTCGCCTACTCGACACCGTCTGGCGGGTCGGGTGGCAAGGTGCTCTTGCAGCGTGTCGACGAGGAGTTCGCGCCCGGCTGGGGTCGTCACATGGTCCCCCTCAGGGTGCCTGGCCTTGCAGACTTGCCCGTCGTGCAGATTACGGCGGGCGACTGGCACTGGGCTGCACTCACGTCCAAGGGCGAGATGTACACGTGGGGCCAGAACGGCCAGGGCCAACTCGGCGACGGGAGCGTCAACCCCCGCGAAGAGCCGACGCGCGTCGAGTTCCCACCCGGCGACGATGGCCGCGAGGCCTTCGCCTTCTCAATCACGGCTGCCGGGATGCAGACGGGCGCGCTCGTGCTCGGGTACAAGCCCAAGAAGATGCCGCAGCCGCAGCCTGTGCGTCCGCCCGAGGGCCGAGACATACCGCGCATCAACTTTCCTGGACGAGGCATATTCGGGATGCCTTTTCGGATCGGTTATGCTGGTCGTGGTGCTATGCGCGGTGGCAGCTTCTCGGGACGTGGGGGTTGGAATCTACCTTCTAGCGGTGGTCCTAGCCATGGCGCGTAGAGTGGGACGTATACAACAGTAGCATGAGAAGCCTGTATAGAAAAAGAACGAGATACAAGAAGAGATGTACACGCACGTTTACGTTTACCGCTCGGCGAAGACCCAGACGTCGATGGAAGGCATCGCGCCGGTGACGATACCCTTGGCGTCGTTCCAGTGCCAGCCGCCGGTGGCCCGGTCAAGGACGTCGTACGTCGTCACGCACTCGTAGCCGGCCATTGCCATCCGCTGGAGCACAACACACATCAGCTGCGGCAGGGCGTGCTCGTGTTTGCCCCCTGTCGTCGGCCATGCCGTGTCGCCATTGCCGAGGCGTTTCATGTTGATCGCAAAGGCGCCGTGTTCGCGCGAGTACAGGGCGCCAGCACCGCCTGGCCATGTCTGGGCGTCAGCACCGCGGCGGAGAAGGACACAGTACACACCTCGCAAGCCTGCACGAACGCCTCGCACACTCGCTGATCAGGGGCATCGAGCAGCGTGACCATGTGTGTGCCGAAGATGACGCTAAAGAAACGCCGTTGCGCCGAGCGGCGGGAACGAAGAAGAATGTGTCACGAGCATTGTGCTTGCCGGGCATACCTGCGGAGAGCGCGAGGCTCCACCCCTCCTTGGAGAGCGAGAAGAGGATGAACTCGATGAGGCGGAACGATGCGAGCGGTGCGTCCGCCGACCCTGCCGTCAGCCATCGGCCCCTTGCATCAGGCCGTCGGTTACTCACATGGCGACTTGGCGAGCTTCCACTCAAACACGCCCGGGGCGGCGCTTCTCTTCCCCTCGACCCCGGTCCACCCCTTGCTCAGCACATGTCGCACAAGCTCCTGGCATGTATCTGGAAAGCCGGCGATGCGGATCCGGTCCTGGCCGAGGAGCATGAGGCTCGCAAAAGCGACGGGCGGCGGCGGTGCTGGCACCGCTTTCCGTGTGGCAACGAGCGGGGGACTGTTGTGGTAGCTTGGCGGCGGATTCGTGCTCGGTACTGGCGAGGGCAGGGGCATGGTCTTGGTCGGCAGTGGTGGCGGTGGTGACCCCCTGTTTGGGAGGTAGCCATGCGAGAGGGAGAGAGCGCGAGCGCGCAACGAACCGGCGCGCGGCGTCGGGGTCGCCTGCCCGCTGGAAGACTTGTGCCCGCTGCTGCTGCTCGTGACGCTGGTGACGGTGCCCCGCCGGCCCACGCTCATGGGGAGGTAGTGGGCGGGCTCGCTGACGCCGCTGAGCGTCGACGTCGTCGGCGAGAGCTCGAGAGTGGAGATTTCGTCGCTCATGAGATTGTGGGCGGTGGCGGCACAGATGGACGTTTTGCGCCGGTGTGTCCGATGCTGAGGGGGAGGGGGGGCCGGTGGGCCCGTGGTGGTCGTCATGGCTAGGTTGGTTAAGCTCACGGCGATGGTGAGGACGCTAGGCTAGAGCACGCTAGAGCCGGAGGGGATGAGGACGGTGGGGAGCAAAGTGTCTGCATCAACAAGCTCCAGCAGCCACGAGGTGCGGTTCCTGATGCCGGCAGCGGTGGCGCAAAGATCTGCGCGCCCGATGAGCCCCGCCGCCCACTTGCCGTGTGCTCAGTGCCTCGTCATGTAGGAGTCATGGAGGAGTGATGGCCCCGTCCCGCACGGGTGTACCCCACCCGTGGTCAAGCGACCCTTCCCGCAGCCGCATCTAGGAAGTGGGCAGTCGAGGTCATTGGGGGACCTGCATGTCACCGTTTCGGGAACCCTGCGGCAGCACATGGGTGAGCAGCGTGCGATAGGTCGTGTGCCACCGAAAGAAGAGGGACGGCTTCCCGAGGGCGGAGAGAACATGTCATGACTTCGGAGCGTGTCCGTGCGCTCCGGACTGTCGGCGATCGGCGATCCCCACCCCAGATCCCCCCGCAGATCATTCTGCACCCATGACGCTCTTGGCCCTGGCAACGCTCCGACCATGTGTCACTACTCGAAAGCTTCAAACTGATAACCTATTCATCACTATTCATATCTCCAGCAGGGCTCGGCGTCTTTGGTGTCTCGCTTGGCAACCTTCCAAAGTAGAGCAGCCGCCAACGCTGCCCAACCGGCTGTCACGGATGGCAGCGGCTATCACGGATGGCGGCTAGATGCAAAGAGGTCGCCCCACAACACAAACTGCGTTGAGCTAGTGCGACACCCCCTGCCTTTCTTGTTGAATGAGGCCCCAGCACATAGCGAATCGAAGCCCTCGGCACTTGATCGCGTCCGACGGTGCACACAACCGCACCTCCGCAGCTGGGCAACTCTGTATTGGCGCATGCGCCAGCCGGAAGACCCGTACGGCACCGAGGCTCCATCGGCAAGACAAGCCTTTGCACCGGAAGAGCCCCCTGCACACTCTTACTCGGCATGCCAAGGATGGTGGGGAGTTGCGAGCAGCGTGAGGGAGCAGGGGGCCCACTGTGGGATCTTCTGGGAGCCGGAGGGAGAAGCAGCGCACTGCACAAGACGTGATCGAGTCGTCGCAAGAATCAGACGCCAAGAACATCGGAAGACTACTGAGCCTGCCAGATTCGCGTGTCAAGGTTGTGCCAAGCTGCAGAAAGGGAGCGCCGAGGGCCAGACGAGTCCTCGCTGTTCGGTTCCAACGCACAGCATGACGAAAATCCGGAGATCGGCGTCAATGAACCCAAGCCGCACCACGGCACCTGACCTTCATTCCGAGTGCCGGTCTGCCGAGCCCGCTCCGAACAATCTCCAGAAAACTCGTACACCTCACCGGAAACAACCCTGCTCTCTGCGCCAAGCGCCAACTCGGCCCCGCGATCATTCATTGTCCGTGCCGCGGCCTCGGACACGTACCCGCAACGGTTTGACATGCTTGATGCCGTTTACACAGCTTTGGAGGCGTGCCTGTGTGATCGGTTGGCATACACTGACACTGATGACACGAAGGGGAGTTCTGTTGCGGTAGGTCTTTGCCGCCGACGGAGCAGTATAAAGGCTTGCGGCAGGAGGGAGGAGGTGCCACCCACGCACCATGTTGCTTACTGCGCTCCTCGTCCCCGTCCTGGCCCTCGCGGCCCCCGTACAGCGAGACAATGCCTCCTCCACCGATAGTAGCAGTGGTTCCACCGACACCCAGGGAGGCCCGGCTGCCCCTGCTGCCCTTCTCTCTGCCGAGACCCGCGCGTACCTCGACACGGCGCTCAAGCGGTGGAACATCCCCGGCGCGGCCATTGTAGCTGTCGCCAGCCCCATGTTCACCAAGAAGACCGGTGACGAGGGCTGGCTCACCGAGTACTACAGCTACGGCGTGGCCAACGCCGCCGGCGACAAGGTCACGGAAGACGTGAGGCCATCAGAGTGCTTGCGGCTGACAGCAGACGCTCTTCCCGCTCGCGTCCAACACCAAGCTCTTCACGGCCCTGAGCGTCGGCACCGTCCTCGCGCAGCACAACCTCACGTGGTCGACCAAGGTCAAGGACGTGCTCCCCGAGTTCGGCCTTATGGACCCGTACGCGTCCGAGCACGTCGACATGGTAGACCTCGCGGCCATGCGCTCCGGCCTCCCCGGACACCCGGGGGCGACGTTCTCGGGCGCCACCGACGCCGAGGTCGTCGCCAACCTCCACAACCTCCCGCTGTCTGCTGAGCTTCGGCAGATCTACCAGTACAACGACATGCACTACTCCACGCTCGCACACGTCATCGCCACCCTGACCGGGACTCCGTACGTCGACTGGCTCGACCAGAACGTGTTGAAGCCCCTCAACATGACGTCGAGCAAGTTCGACTACACCGGCGTGACGACTGAGAGCTTCCGGCGCACCGGCGTCAACCTGACGCAGTGCGCGCACTCGCCCGACCTCGACCACCTGGACCCCGGGTGCTTCGGCTCGCTCGACAGCACGGGGTTCTGGAACCAGCGCCCATACGTGAAGGGCGCCAGCGCCGGCGGGGCCGGGCTCATCTCCACCACCCGCGACTTGGTGTGTCTGATCTCCGAACGCACTGACAGCAGGGCAAGTGGCTGCGCGAGCTTCTGGTGCCCAACGTACTCAGCCCTGACGTGCACAGCGCCGCCAGCACGCCCGTCACCGTCGCCGGCCCCGCTGGGATGGGCCTCGGCGTCTCGGCCTATGGCGCGGGACAGGTCATGACGAGCATCGCGGGCCAGTCACTCATCATGCACACAGGCAACCTGCCGGGCCAGACCACGCTCTTCGTCCGCCTCCCGGACAGCGGGCTGGCCGTGGCAATCCTCACCAACGAGGACATGTATGCCGGCCTCTTCCTCCAGCAGGCGGTGGCGGTGCGCATCGCCTCTGACGTGCTCGGCCTGCCGCCCATCGACCTGGAACAGGAGGCCGCCAACCAGATCAAGCTCGCCGTGTTCCTCACCACCCCTGTTCCGCCGGAGAACCCCGCCCCCGTGCCGGAGGGCACCCAGCCCACCGGAACGTTCTCCCACCCGGGTTATGCCAGCTTTACCCTGCAGCCCATGAACGGAGACTCGCCCGTCGAGGCAGGGATCACGGCAGGCCTGGGGCGCCTGGGCCTCCGCACCACCGATGTCCTCTACGCCAAACTTGGCGGGTTCATCGACACGCACATGACACTCACGCACTGGGACGGTGCGGGGTTCAACGCCACGTTGTTCCAGGTGGCCGAGCACGGCGGCAAGGTCGTCGTGCCCGACGCTGGCGGGTCTTTCCCAGCCATCGTTACGCCCGAGGGTATTGGCATGTTCGGCAACTTCTGGGGCGCTGGGGCGAGTGCCCCGAACCGCGACCCCAATGACGAGAATGTGAAGGAGGCCGCCGAGGTATTCTTCTCGCGCAGCGGTTAAACTTAGTTCAGTGTGGACCACAAAGGATCAAGCTGGAATGAAGCGCAGCGAGGGTAGTGGTCCACCCTTTGTATAAAGTACACAATGCACCCACTGTAGGCCCTTGACGACCGCGAGCAGGCTACACCCCACTCTGCACCACCAGTAGGATCCTCCACCCGCGCAAAGAACACCTCCGCCTGTTCCTGCAGCCCCTCAACCCCCGGCTCAGGGAGAGGCACGGGGATGTGTGAACGTCCCCTCGCCCGGCGCGGGAGCGGGATCGGCCATCGGGTTTGCTCGGGGGCGTGGGGACGGGCTGTGATCGGATCGCTCCCACATCTCCTCGATGGCGCGTGTCTCCCAGTCTGCCGGATCCAGGCCCAGCAGGTCGCGGGGCACCCGCCGGGTGAGGGAGGACACGAGCGGCTCGCCCCATGTTTGGTCATTGCTCATTATCCCGAGAGCGACGCCAGCCCCGGGAATGCGGAGGAACTTGCTCACCTGCCCCGGTACGAAGCCGCCGTGGTGCGCCATCTCGTGTCCGCGGTAGGACACGATGGCCCGCCCCGCGCCGTACATCGTCGGCCCCATCTCGGGTGGGCAGGTGGGTTCCGCGACGTTCATGGGCGTGCTAACGAGGGCGAGGGCTGCGCGGTTGCGGTGTTCCGGGTCCAGGAGTCCGCTGCATATCTCGGCCGGTGACCCAACTCCTGATTGCACAGGATGTAGGAGAGATTATGGAAGTACATGCGTCTGCACTCGTCTCCTTTCACATCTGCGCAGCTCCTTCGAACCACACCTGCGGGGCGGCTGGGAAGAGGTTTGCCATGTCAACGTCGAGGGCGGTGAAGTCCAGCGGGACCGGCTCCGCAGTGTCCGCTGCAGCGGGGAACCAAGCGCCAAGGTCAAACTCCTCAGCCCAGGCGATCGAATCTGCGCGTGGTCTCGGCGCAGTAGGAGCACCTGACGCCGGGGCATCCATGAACTGGCTGAAGTCGAATGTCTGCACCGGGTCGTGCCACGGGAATGGGTTTAGGCCAGGCGGCGCGGCGGTCTGCAGGTCGAAGCTGGGCTGCGGGGACGGCACTGGACGCTTGGCAGCGGCCGCGCTCATCTGCGTGTACGGGAGGATCCCTTTGTCACGCGCGCGGGCGAGTGTACGCCGGAGGCCATCGGCAAAGCCTGCGAAGGGGTACGGCAGTTTGAGCAGGAGGCGATCGATGGAGAGAGCGACCTCGTGCGAGTCGCATGCATCCGGCAGGAGCTCGCACATGCGGATGAGGTAGCGCGCGGTCGCGATGATACCGACGTCTGGGGTCAGCTGGGATGTGGGAGGGACCTCACGGAAGTTGTGGTTTCCAAACTCGGAGCTGTCGAGGCGGCCAGCGACGGAGGACACGAGGAACGCTGCCGCCCCCAGAGCGGCGGCGACCCACTGTTGCCGCTCCGTGCTGAGGCGGTGGACGTCTTCGGGCTTCTGCACGCCGCTCCATGCCGGGGAGTTGGTGTACAGAACGCTGTAGGCGCGCTGGTCGCTGAGCTCGATTCGCAGGAAGTGGTCCTGAGGCAACCCAAGGCGGTCTGCCGTCAGCTAGTGAGGGGTGTTCAGCTCACCGTAGTATGCCCGCCAGTGTGCGTCAAGCTCGTGCATGCCCTCGTTGGCCTCGCGCAGGAGCGCGTCCATCTCAGCTGGGTCGTCGGCCGTGTCGAACGGCCTGAAGCTGCTTTCTGCCGTCAGCTGCCAACACTCCAGGTCCGCTCACCCCGCACCTCGCACATCTCGACGGAGATGACGAGCCGGCTGTCGTACAAGTTGGACAGCGGGTGGTCCAGAAGTTCGCGCTTAAATGCCGTGCGCCGTCCGTGGTCGGACGGGTAGAGAATAGGCAGAGCATGATTGAAGCTCATCCTGGCGTCAGCAGTGAAGGGAACAGGCGTACTCGTAGGCCTGGCGCACGAGCTGGGGTTAGCTTTGCAAATGATCTTCGAGCCTACCGAGAGCCAGATGCGTGCTCCAACGACAAGGGGGCGCTGTCGCTCTAGCAGAAGGTTAGGGTTTCGGGCCTCAGTCCGGATCTTGTGCAGGTACGGCAGGCATCGATAAAGGCGCATGTCGATTCTGGAGTCAGCTGCTTCATGGATGAAAGCTCACGCAAGCGCCATTGCATGCGAGCAAATGCGCCACGCATTGTCCGAGTACGAAATGAGGATCGCCATTCCCTGCAAGGTCTCGAGAGTGACCTGCGCGTAAAGGGTGAGCTTAGCTGCTGTCAGCAACGACAGGCGGTTCACGCACTCATTCGCTCAACCTCTTCGGAAAGGGTGTTGGCCAGCTCAGACGCCGCCCCGGCGGCCTCCCGTTGCCGGAGCGCCACAAGTAGCATCACACTGATGCAGTACGGTGACCGCTCGCGCAAGCTCCCGTCAGCAAGATCGCGTGGAGACACACCTCTCCCAAGTGTCGCGTTGTGGGTCGAACACCGGTGTGAATGGATACGCCGACTTGAAGAAGCTTAGGTCAGCTAAGTGGAAGTCTCACAAAGCTTACGCATCGAAGAGGCGACGGCCTTCTTCCTCAGATATCAGCCCCAGAGTGACTGGATCGGCAGCTCGGTTGAGGGGATCACTGCCAGCAGGAGTGTCCACGGCTTGAAGAGACCGTCGCGAATCGGCAGTCCGGCGCTTCTTGGCCGGTCGGTCGTCGGCTGTGTACGCGAGAGTGTGATCTCCATCAGCAGCGAGTATGGGGTCTCTTTCCCGAGCGAGGGCGACGTCGAGGGGGTCGTCGTCGCTGAGCGGCGGGGTAGGCGAGCGGGCTTGCGGGACACTTGCGAGCGTGACCGAGCGCAGCGACGCTTGCGGGGATGGTCGCGTGTCCATGTATGGGTTGTGCACATTGTCGCTCGCCGACCATGGCGAGGCGCGCTTTTGCGGAACAGATGAGGGGTAGTCCTGCCGGTACGAGCTGGATGCCACAGATGGGGGGCGTGCATCCATTGGCGACGCGGATGGACGGGCAAACGAGGAGGACTCCACGGTTCGTGGGGAGGGTGGCGAGCGCCGGTCGCGCTTCGACTCGCGCTCTGCGCGGGTGTTCATCTTGATCAACGCGTTGCTCATCTGGTCGAGCTTGTCAAAAATGCCAGCCACGTGTCCCTCGAGCTGTGCCAGACGCCTGTGGTCAGCGACGGTGGTTCTCACTGCCCACCCTTTGGTCGCCTCGTTGTCCTCCAGCACGGCGCGCGGTAGGGGTGGCATCTGGAAGCGGCATTCAAGTCGCATGTGTCTACACCGCTTGCATGGTGGGTCGTCCTTGCCAACGCACTTGATCTTGTGCCGCCGGCAGTTGTCCTGTCGTCAGAAGGGCGAGCGGGGCATCTCACGCAGGCGCCTGGGGTTAGTGGGGAACGGCGAGGAGCTTACGTTGCGGGACATCTGCCCTAAGATCGTCTCCTGTGTTGAACACGATCGCTCCGCGCTGCGAGGACTCTGCCATGGCGGGCTCGTGGGCTGTTTGAGAAGAGTTCAAGTCGTGAGAGTGAGCAGAGGAGTGAGTGTGGGGAAGTGTGTGTCCCAAGCGCCCATAGCCGGCGGCTCGGAGATGTCGGTCCGATGTCACCGACGCGGAGACTTGGGCAGTCTCCGTAATTTGATCCCGCCCTGCCAAGAGTCGCGTCGCGTCGCGTCAACCACCCGATTCCCCATGTTTGTGCCTGGAACCTCCACCTCTTCCCGCGACCCCGCACCACCCGTTCAGCTCTTAAACCTCTTCTTCCTCCTCTTGTTCCTCATCTCACGCCCTCTCACACCTCTCACACCTCCTCACACATCTCACCATGACCTTCAACCCCCTCCCCACCCGCGACGACTTCTGGGAGACCATCGAGCGCGCCTGGTCCACCATCGACGACGGCGGCGCCCGCGCCCGCCTCTTCTCCGAGGACGAAGAGGAGCGCACGGCGGCCGGCACGACCCTCGTCAACAACCACACAGAGGCCATGCTCGACGCCCTCCGCGCCATCCTCCGCGAGTACCAGGCACCGCAGCTCGCGGGGTGGGACGCGCACTGCGAGCGCGCGCTGTACGACCTCGACCGCGAGGATGTCCACGAGGCCCTGGACGGGAGCGACGACGGTTTCCTCTACGCCCGCGGGTTCGTTGTCGCCGCGGGGCGGAAGCACTACGAGGCTGTCCTCGCCGAGCCGCTCAAGTGGGGTATCATGGACTGTGAGGAGGAAAGCATGTGCTACCTTGCCTCGCACCTCCACAACGACTTGTTTGGCGATTGGCCTGCGCCGACGGGCATCAGCCGCGAGACGTGCAGCAACAAGGAGGGGTGGCCGTAGTGGCGGGCAGTGGAGGAACGCGGCGAGGCGGGGGTGTAGGGAGGATGTGGGCTGCACGGGTAGTGCATCAAAGGGTAATGGGTTGGATGGGGACAATGAAGGACAGAGACGCTCAACATTAGCGACGCACTTCTGATCCTCACTCTGACCTGTTGACTCACCTGTCCTTCCTTTTCACTCATCTCTTCATCCATTACCCTAAGTTGCGGTACACAGGGAACGCCTTTGCTCTGGGGCTCCCTCCGACACCGGTATCTCTCGCGAGAGCTTCAACAACTTAATGGCTGGCCGGACTATGATAAGGGCGTGTGTGTGTCACGACTCGCATGAGAGCTGACGCACAGGACACTCCTCCAGAGTATGGTCGCAGCCTTGGTGGTAAGCTCTGCTATCCTTCGCGCATGACCAAGGACCAGCTGGAGCGGATGAACGCCCACCATGCCAAACCTCGGATGGGGCTACAGACGGCGAGTCGGGTCAAGTCTAGACGTTGCAAGACCGAAATGGGCGCGCCTCTCCTATGTGGGTATATAACCGCGGCTCCGCTGACAGAGATAGTCCCGTCATTGCAACGGCTACTGTAGCTTCTCATACGGCACTTACAGTTAACCGAGCCCGCACCGGGTTGGGGGCGCACAGCACGACAGGTACGGAGGAGATAGGTACATGATTGACCAGATGCGATGCAAGCATGTGCAGCATACACGGGGCGAGTCGAAAGCGGCGTCGCCAAAGCTGTACACATGTCGCATGGCCCCGGACCACCATTGCGTGTGTGCAAGAGCGATCAAGGATCACCGCTCTGCACTCTCACGCCACATGATGTGGGCGGCCAGTACACTCCAAAGCTCGGCGTTGCACCGCTCATTTCCTTCCAGGCTGTATATAGGCATCGATCTCATCGTTACACTCACCCCCCAAAACGATCCTCCCATGCCCAAAACACCCCGCGAGACCTTCTGGGCGACGATCGCCTACGCCTGGAAGCTCGTCGGCGACCGCGGCGCCCGGCGCGCCCTCCGCCGCGCAAAGTCCACCCCCGAACTCGAGCGCGCCGCAGCCGTCATCACCGCCCGCCTGCCGCTTATGCTCAAGACGCTGGCCCACATGCTCGACTCCTACACGTCGCCTCAGCTCTTGGCCTGGAGCCGGGAGTGCAAGGCGGCGGTGGCTGAGCTCGACCGCCCCTCCCTCCACCCTGTGCTCGGCAACCGCGACGGTCTGCAGGTGCTCTTCAACGCAGGGTGGATCGTCGCGGCCGGTGAACGGGTGCGCTCCGCGCTCTTCGCGAGCCCCGAGGCCTGGCGCCCGCTGCGCGGGCGGATCGGGTGCTCGGGGCTGCTCCTGCTTGCTTGGAGTATGCACCGTGACAAGTTTGGCCCGCTTCCGGTGCCCATCACACGCGATGTGCGGGGCAAGGATGTGGAGGGGCGCGAGAGGGCGAAGGTTGGCGGCTGCGCGCTCCCCGCCCCCGGTGATGTCGCCAGCCGCAACGTCACCGTCGGTGGGGTGTCTGTGGTGTCGGGGGGCGAGAGGGTGGCCCTGGGCGTCCTCGACGACTACGCGTACGACATGAGCAGCACAATGGCGTGCGGAGGGTGCAATGAATGAAGGTGTCAGGGGCAAGTGGACCATTCAAGACAGGCGCGAGATGGCCAAGCATGTGTTGTTGTGTTGATAGAGTGTGTGACATGTGTAGAGATGAGCCGGTGCAGCGCAGCGCGCAGCAGTGATCGGTGTTGCCACTTAGTCACCCCATAAATAGTCGATATGGCATCTTCTCCTCCCAATCCTCACTTGCCATCGTACTCTCTCTCACATTTAACCATTGTCCCATACCATCTATCTACCTTCCTCCACCCAGCAGCCCCCACTCCCTCCTCACCTTCCTGTTCATTATCAGAGTCCTTTCCCCAACACGACCTCTCGTAGTTTGTCGTTTGACCTTTCTTCCCCACTCTTCATAACCCCAGCCATGTCCGCGCCACGGGACAACGCAACCACCGGCACCCAGACCCCCTACCTTCCCTCAACTATTGTCTGGCCCCGGCAACGACCTCTCCCTACACGCAACTGTTTCTGGGCAACCATCGAGGCCGCGTGGGGCCCTTGCGATACCCCGAATCGACACAACCTTCCTCTGTGGGCCGACAGCCCTACTTTGCTGCAGGTCTTCCCAGAACTCAACACCTGCGTCACAATACAAGTCTCTTCCATTCTGGAGGCCATCCTCAGCCACTACACCTCCTCACAGCTCACAGTTTGGGCCATTCTGGCATCCGGCCTCATCACCACCCTTATGCAAGAGGCCGGTGCTTCCTACATGTGCGCCTGTTGGATCATTACCATGGGGCGTCCATTCACGCTTCTGTTCTTCGGCCAAAACATCTCGCCATACACCATGCTTCTCAAAAACGCTAGCTTCGATCTCCTGGGTCTCGCCGACCGAGTTCACCGCCGCAAGTTCGGCACGGCGCTCCCGCAATAGCAGCAGTCGTTCCTACGCAGCAGAGCCCAGTAAACCCGGGCTACACCGACTTTGAGGGAGCGAGAAATGGTCCCCGGTAGTGCTTGTACATACACTAGAGCACCCCAGATACTAGGAACACGGCGCATTTGCTACCCGCGGCGATGTGGACACCCCATAACAAAGCTACCCCATAACAAAGCTGGTTAGGCGTTGGGCTGTTCACCTATGCAGAGATGAGAGGTTGCCTAGCATCGTCCGCAGGCCGCAGCCGTCATCGTTGTTTCAGATTCGTCAGCCATGACCACGTATAATTAGTGAGGAAGGCCATTTCTCCTCTGCACCCTCACTTCGGCTCTCTTTCACACTCTTTCCCTTCCTCATTCTCTCACTCTCTGCTATCCTATCCTCTGTCGTTCTCGACCCAACAGCCTCACCTCCTTAATTCACCCTTCTTTCCTGTCTTGGTAGACTTCCCCAAGAACCCCTTCTTCAACCCTCGTTCGTCAACGCCGCTCTTCATCACACCCTATGTCACCTCTAGTCCCCCCCACAAAGACCTTCAACGGAGTTCCTTATCTTCTCTCAACTATCACGTGGCCTCCCGATGCAAGTACTCCAACGAACAACGGCTTCTGGGCAACAATCGAGGCGGCGTGGGCGCCTTTCGACACCCCATACCGACACGACATCCCCTCGTTCGCCTGCCGCCCCAATTCGCTTCTCGTCTTCCAAGAGATCAACGGTCGCCTGTCGAATGTCTTTGCCACTCTCCGTACCATCCTTCTTTGCTTCACCACGTCCGAGCAGCTCTACCAATGGCTCTACTGGGCAAGTGGATTCGTCCGCCAGCTGGTGGAAAGCCGTGGCTTCTCCTACCCTCGCGCCTGCTGGATCCTCATCATGGGTCGCCCATTCACGTTTCATGCGCTCAACCACGGCGCTGATAGATATGGCAAGTTCCTCGACAACGCTAGTCTCCACCTCTACGACCTTGTCGAGGCAGTTCACCTGAGCAAGTTCGGTGGCCCCCTGTTCCCCCGACTGCCGGCTGGAGCTCTTCCGCAGCCGAGCCAGTAGGCTCCGGTCCCCCCGGCGACGATATGGCCAAAAGGGGCTCCGAGTTGTAACATGTAGAACTACTAGAGCACCCTCCAGACAGTACGGCACAGCTGCTGCGCCTGGCGATTCAGATATGTTATAAACACTGCAAGTGAAATTGATCACCTCCGCGTCTCCCAATCTCTCATTGTACAGTACTCTGTTCAACGCCTCCTGTCCCTTCTTCAGCGCATCCACACCCTTCCGTCTCAATAGAGTGCCCGCACCATGGTTCCCTCCAAGCCCCTTCCTCCTCTCCCGACATCATCCCCCGAGAGGTCGTCGGATGAGCACCTCCCCACCCTCCAGGGCTTTTACGCAACGATCGAGGCGGCATGGGCGCCCATCGACACGCGCATCCGGCATCACCTCCCCCAACTCTTCCCCGAGCCCCTCTCGCTCCCGAACCCAACCCCCACCGACTCCATCGGCACACCTACCACCGACGACGGCGACACGGCAAACAGCACCAGCATCTCTCTTCCCCCGCAGCTCGAGGCTCCCACTCTCATCGCCGCACTCCGTAAGAAGCGAAACCCTTCCTTCCCCGCCAGAAAGCAGGCCGAGGCCATTGCCAACATCGCCACCCGCCTCGACCTGTTCGCCGACAACCTCAAACACCTCCTGAGGCGGTACACGGCCTCGCAGCTCAAGCAGTGGGACGCGCGCGCGGCCGAGGCGATGCGGTCGGTGAGACACGTGTTTGGGCATGACGACTGGTGGGACTGCGCAGGGTGGGTCGTCGTCATGGGCCAGGCTTTTGCGCAGCACGTCGCGTACATCGGTGCACTCAACAACCCGTCCCGTTTCTCACTGGAATCCGTCGCGCACACCCTCCACGGGCAGAAGTTTACGCCCTTCCGCGTGCAGCAGCCCACCGGCAGCCCGGACTCCTTGGAGGGATACTGGGATCTCGTCGAAGTCGACCTGAAAAATTAGGATGCCCGTCACATGTAGGGCGCTAAGTACCCCCACCCACTGCATAGCTGCGTACTGCGGAGATCGGGTTGCCACGTCGCTTCGGCAATCACACCTTCTTCAGGCTACAGGTGTTTGACATGGCGCGAAGGGGTCGCAACTATGGTGTGGTAGTTACGGTTGGCGTCATACCCCACAGACGATCGTGACAGGAATGTGCCGTGACATACAGTAGACAAACTACGGGACAGATGTCAACGTTCAAGAAGTGTGTGGGAGTGAGGAGCTACTGGACATCAGCCTCTTTGGTGGCTGCGGGCATTGGTGGCTGCGGGATATCAGGGACTCCTCCGGGCCATTCGCGGCTATGGTAGCTCTTGGCTGCGGGTCGTTTGTGACAGTAAGGTCTTTGGCGTTGTGGGGCATGCGGGATGGAGTACTCCGGAGGTTTGGTACAGTGCCTTCCCTCAAGATTAACACATACCCTGCAGCTCATCTGAGCCGGGGACAAGTTCCACCGCCTACTCGTGAAGAACCCCAAGGGGTTTCAAGCACTCAAGGCGCTTCGACGACCAGCAAGCTGAGTTCCTGAGCAAAGCACCAATCAAGCTGAAGGAGGGGTGGGTGACTATTAGCGCCGACGTTGTGTCTCATGCGCCATCGAAGGGCTAGGGTAAGAGCGGCGCACTCCAAGCAAGGGTGCCGTAGAACACTACATTACTACTGAACAACAACGGTGGACTATGTTATGCTATCATTGTTGCCGAATGCGAGGACCCTCACAGCTTGCTTGAGAGACTCGTGCCATCGTCGGAGTCTGCTGGTCGGATACTTTGAGAGAATACTGAACAGCTTCTCCAGCATTGACGGGAGGAAGTCGTGGAGGATGGTAAGCTTGGTGGCATCGCCGTAACTTCCGTCTCGCAATGTAGTTTGTGCGTAGAGGAGTGCTGCTACTATCTCGGACCAGGCGATGCCGATAGTATCCCAGAAGAAGATACCCTGGATGGGGGGGAGGCATATCGTGAGGAGGTAGGGCGTGAGGGGTGTTGGAAGGGCGGCCTGGGGATGTAGTTGCTCGGCGGTGGTGTATGGAGTTCATCCTGCGTATACGAGGTGGAGGATACATAGCCGGGAGGGGAAAGGGGAGGTGTGGGCGAAGACATGGTACTGGAGGTTGCAGGAATCTCTTGTGAACGGGAATGTCAGGGCGTACTATATGGGAGTGGGGAGGCCAAGAAGGGGGTCGTGAGTGAGAGTGGTGTTCGGGAAGAGCAGTGCTCACTACTGTGGTCGCTGACGGTGGGGTGAGAGAAGTGTGAAATGCAGGCCACTACAGTAGAGGTACTGTATGCGAAGCGCAGTCGAGGAAGGCTTGAGTGTCTCGCGCTTGCACAACTCAAGTCTCCAATCTGACTGCGACATTCATCCTTGCTCTCCCAGATACATGGTTCAACTTGGATGTTGGACCTGTTCTCCTCATCAACACCACCTCTACCTCTCTTTCTCATCACTTTGACCTCCCCCGGCTAGTTTCCTTCCGCTCGTCGTGCCCCCCTCAACAGTAACCTCTCTAGACCTTTCTCAACCTCGACACATCCATGGGGAACACACCATCCGCCCAGGGTTTCAAAGGAAGTGCTCAGCGACTCCTCGTCAATGGAAACTCTAGGACGGTGAGCTTGGCAGCCTTGACCGGAACTGATGACAGTCGACCCCCATCCGTTCTGTGCCCAGCGTTAACAAAGGCCCCTTTACGATGCCTCCGACTCCGAGTGACCCCAAGCCTCTGCACCCCAAGTTTACACCCCACGGCTGGTGGAGACTCCTCGAGGACGCATGGCAGCTGGTCGGCGATGGCGGCTCCCGGCATTCCTTCCTAGAGCTCATCATCTCGAGGGAGCAAGAGGAGCCTATCCCACTGGCAGACCTTCTCCCCCTCGTGGAACGCATCCAAGCCCCCATGCAGAACGTCCTCAAGAGCCTGGAAAGTACCCTCAGCAATTTTACCGACTTCCAAGTAGCCATGTGGGAAGCAACGCTTGCCGATCTCTACGACGGTCTAGAAACATGGGACGGCCAGACAGAGCCGGTTCACCCCAACCCTTTTGGATTCCGCCACCTCGTTTCCACCATGCAGCGCCGAGCTTGGGTTATCGTGGCAGGCCGCGAAATCTATAGCGCACTCAAGAATCGACCATATCTTTGCAATCTGGGCTTCAAGGCCGTCTGCCCTTGGTTCTTCCGGACTGGCGCCCAGAAACACGACTTTAACAAGAGCGACGAGCGGCAGCCGACGGAGGACATCATCCCGTACGATGGTGCCTGGCGTCCCACTGCTTCACTGAAGGATGTCGTTCCACCCATATTGGTTCCCTCAGCCACCCCTGCCGTCCGCTCCGGTGCACTAGGCCTCGAGCCAAACCAGGATTCGTCTCCCCACCTTGCCACACCTCCGCCCACTCCTCGCCTGGGCCACACCCAGCTCCTCCCCCGAATAAGCTACAGCGACCTTTCCTCCGCACCCACCTCCATTCCCATGCAACGGCAACGTGGCAGCGCTCCAATGGAGCGGGACGTCCAAAACGTTCCAAAGCAGGGTGCGTCCAAGGCGTTCGGATGCTCCGACATGTCCCAGGTACAGCCATACATCTACGACTTCTAGGGAGGCCGCTTCGAGAATCAGCAAACAGGCGGCGTAGCGCTCAGAGTCCCGAAACACGCCTCCCCTCGCCTCTGAGCCAACCTCCCTTGACGTTGTCGCCTTCTTCGTCTAGTTCACCTTCTCCACCGAGCTCCCCTTCTCCACCGAGCTCACCTACTCCACCAAGTTCGCCTTCTCCACCGAGGTCACCTACTCCACCCAGTGCAACTCCTCCATGAACATCTGGTTTCCATGAAGATCTGGTTCTCCCCGCCCTCGAGCTATTGTGTACCACGAATCTCCTCGTTCACCTTGTTCTAGATCGCAGTTTGGGCCCACTACTGTGAGTAGATGGGAAGACCGACCATGATAGACGTACTGTAGTCTGCATGGATGCAAACCATTGATGCCACTAGTTCTCGAGTGCGGGGTGCTCGTTGATTGTCGTCTGTCGCTGTTGTGCTTCACGCGGATCACCTACTGGGCAAATTCGAAGCCGTTGTGCGCCCTTTGGGTGAGTCAACCAAGGTGAGTCAACCAACCTCGCAGTGTCGCACACACTCTGGCAAGCTGGCACCTTTGACCTTCCCTCCACCCCACCCAATCTCTCGACCTCTCAACTCGCACCAACATCTCCCTCTTCATCTTCATCCTCTTCATCTTCACCCTCTTCATCTTCATTCTCTCCACGTCTTCACCCCCTCCTCTTAGGCCGCTATCTCTTCTCTCTTCTTCTCACAGCTACAAACACACACTCGCTCCCTCCCTCTTCGCACCCTCCCACTCGTAGAACCATCTAGCTTCTCATTCCCTCTCTATCACTCTCATCCCCTCAAACGGGCGCACCTGGCTGAACAAGACCCCCGAGTGAGTCGCCACCATTGGTGAGCCCTTCACCTTCCCATCATACTACTGCCCTCCACGCGCCGCACATTGTTTGCCACTCTCTGGTGCCCGCTGTCTCCCAACCGCCAGTGGACGCTTCAATTGCCCACGACGTACTCCTTGTCCTCTTCACCTTCCCTTCCTATGTGACGACATCTACTTCCTCGCACGTTGTAGCCTGCGTCCAGACGTTCTGTTTCACCGCTCGTTCACCCGCTTACATTAGAGCTATGCCGTACGTCACCGGACCCTCGCTCTCCATCCAGGCCTTCTGGAAGTCGATCAACGACGCCTGGGCGGAGGTCGACGGTGGCACTGCTGTCGCTTGCCTCATGGAGATTAAGCCGCCCCGCAGCTCGGCGGCCGCCCGCATAAAGGAGCTCCTCCCGGAGTTCATCACTGCCCTCGAGGGCGTGATGGCCAATTACACGGTCACCCAGCTCCACGCCTGGGACAACCACTTCAGCGTCGCCGTCAACGACCTGGCGCGCGCGAAGCCGCTTCGCGCGCACGAGCGTTCCAACCTCCTCCTCGACAGCGATCACTCGTACCATGCCCGCATGGCGCTCGGAACCGGCCTCGACGACGAAGCGTTTCTTCACGCTCGCGCTTTCGTCGTGGCTGTCGGTGCCAAGTTCGGCGAGAGCTTCTTCTTGAACCCCGAGGGCCACAGCCTCGGTTGGTCTTACGCCCCCGAGATGATCGGCCTCGCGCGCAAGATCTACGACAAGCGCAAGGAGGCCGCCAACAAGCCCAAGGCCGACCACGAAGCCCAGGCCGTGGCTAACAACCAGCCCGAGGACATCGTCGAGGAGTCCGAGACGCCGACGGACACCCCGCTCGTCACCCCCATCAAGTCGGTCGTCGCCGAAGGAAATGTGGACGACTCGTTCAAGCCTGCCAGTGACACCCTCGAAGGCAACGAGCCGAACGAGGTCGAGGATGACGCTTCAGGCTGGTAGAGTGAGTCGCATTCGCCTGCAAGGGACGATGCTGACTCTGAGGCGCCCGATGTCGTCCCCATTATTCGACCATGTCGCCCTGTGCCTGTTCCGGCCATCTTGCCCACTCACGCAGAAGTGTACATACAGAGAGTAGTCCGAGGAGGCCATGCATCCATCTTTCCATCAACCCCCGAGAATCGCACGCATCACGGCACACGCCCG
This sequence comes from Cutaneotrichosporon sp. PK4640, assembly GCA_023630115.1. Lineage (NCBI taxonomy): Eukaryota > Fungi > Basidiomycota > Tremellomycetes > Trichosporonales > Trichosporonaceae > Cutaneotrichosporon > Cutaneotrichosporon sp. PK4640. Next base: position 29,850 of record JAMALN010000193.1, read on the forward strand.
CTCGGCAACCAATCCTGGGGGCGGCGCCCGTCGGCGATCGCCGTAGGCCGGGGCCCTCGCGGGTGGGCGGAATGGGAGTGGGGAAACAGGGCTCACCGCCGGCAGTTGCTAACCGGAACAACAAGCGCCCAAAGGATATGAGGGACAACGACACCTCATGCCTCCTACATCCACTTTTGACACTCTGCCCAGCATGGCGACCCAGACCCCGAAGCAGCCATCGTACCCCGAGAGTGAGTGCGCCATGTGACGCCGCTAACGACAGTCGACGCGCAGCTGTGCAAGCCAGGCACGCCGTTCGAGCTCGAGACGGTCGAGATCAACGGACGCCCGACGACTGTGTGGAAGCACGTGAGTGAAAGGGCGTCGAGACAGAGTAGATCGCTGGCCGTGCGTCGGCATCCTGCTGCTGAGAATGGAGGGCGTGCACGAGAGGGCGTTCGCTGGGCGAGAGACGCCGAAATGAGTGACCCCCACCTCCGCGCGTCCCGCTCCCACGAGTCGTACGAATGAAGGACGCGTACGAGAGCTTGTGCATCGGTGGGCGCACGCGGGGTACTCGTTCAACACCGTCCTGCGTGCGCCTAGTTGATCCAAGTCGGGTGACTGCGCTGACCTCAGCTGCCCAAGGTGTTCCGCTCATACCTCCTCGACAGCCTGGCCAAGTTCTCCGAGAAGGTTCTGGTCAACGCGCCTGCCGCTGAGCCCGCTCCTGTGTCGGAGCGCGTCGACTGGACGTTCGGCCAGGTGCGCAAGCTCGCGCTTGCCCTGGCGGCATGGATGTCGGCGCGCGGCGTCAAGCAGGGCTCGCTCGTCGGCATTGTCGGCTGGAACACTGCCGAGTGGGTCGTCACGTGGGTCGCCATCCACGCCCTCGGCGCCGTGCCCGTCATGGTTAACGCGGCCGTCCAGCCCGACAGCATGATGCACTGCCTGCGGCTCACCAAGCCCCAGCTTGTCCTCGCCGACGCGACGTCCGCGTTTACCCTCGCAAGCTATGCCCAGGAGCTCAAGGAGGGCGGCGTCGGGCCTCTCGTCTCGTGGCAGGACACCGCGCACCTCGGCAAGAGCAGCGTCGAGACTATCCACCTGGAGAAGCTCCCCGTCACCGCCACCCAGATCAAGGACGTCGAGGAGGGCAAGGGCATCACCTCGGAGCTTGGGCCTGAGAGCGACGGTGTCATCTTCTTCACCTCGGGCACCACTGGCTACCCCAAGGCCGTGCTCAGCTCGCAGCGCGCGGCGCTGCACGGCGTCATCTCGTCCATCTACCGTAAGTGCGCTTCTTGGTCGTGCTGACAGCAGCTCTGGCCCGCCTCGCCATGCGCCAGGGCGCGCCGGTGTCGATGGTGATGGACATGCTCCAGAACCCGCCGCAGGAGGACCCGAACGTCGTCCTCATGGCTGTCCCCTTCTTCCACGTCACGGGTTGCCTCTCGATCCTGCTCAAGGCTATCGGCGACGGCAACACGCTCATCCTCATGCGCCGCTGGGACGTGCCCGAGGCCGCCCGCCTCATGGTCAAGTACGGCGTCAACGTCGTCTCCGGCGTGCCTGTCATCCTCCTGGCTGTCATGCAGTCGGGCCTCCTCCCCAAGGACTTCCAGCTCAAGTTTGCGAGCTACGGTGGCGCGCCGTCGCCCGAGCGCATGCCCGGAGACATCAAGAAGCGCTGGCCGGACATGATTGCGTGAGTTCCCTCGTAGAAGACCCAAGGGAGAGGTGACTGACACCAGCGCGCATGCGTGGGGCATGACCGAGACCAACGCGGTCCACACTGTCTTTGGCGGCGACGACTACATCAAGTACCCGAAGAGCGCGGGCCTCGGGTTGCCCGTGAACGAGGTGCGCATCGTCGACCCCGAGACGCGCCGCCCGCTGCCGGCCCGGAGCGTCGGGATCATCGAGGCACGCGGCATGAACATCATGAAGCGCTACCTGAACGACACCAAGGCAACGACCAAGACGATCAACGACGAGGGGTGGCTCGACACGGGCGACGTCGGATGGATGGACGAGCAGGACCTGCTGTACATCTCGGACCGCGCCAAGGACATTATCATCCGCGGCGGCGAGAACATCAGCTCGGAGGAGGTCGAGAACGCCGTCTTCCGGGACGACCGCATCTCCGAGTGCGCGGCCGTGCCCGTGCCGGACGACATCCTGGGCGAGCTCGTCGCCATCGCCGTCTCGCTCAACCCGGGCGCCAAGGCCACTCCCGAGGACATTATGGAGACGGTGCGCCCGCGGGTCCGCTCCCACGCCCGCCCCGTGTTTGTCTACGTGTCCGACGAGCCACTGCCGCGCAACGCCAACGGCAAGCTCATCAAGACCGAGATCAAGAAGACGGTGCAGGCGCTGTTCGCGCAGAAGAAGCGCCGCGAGTCCAAGCTCTAGAGAGCCGTAGAGGATAGATATGCATGGTCTGAAGCACATCGACTGGGGCGCGCATTCTACCTTCTTTGGCAATTTTGGAAGGTCAGCCCACGAGGTCAGCCTACACAGAGTGCAGGTGGACGACCTCCACCAGTGCCTGGCGATCAAGCCGTGCGCGTCGTGCACGCCGCCGTCGCCGCTCTTCCCGATACCGACTGGACCAGAAGGCGGACCTGTTGCCGACGAAGCAGCCAGGGCGTCCGCTCCCCGCCAGCCACGACGGCAGAGCACTTTGGTGCTGTCCTTCAGACTAGGCGCTCCACTCGGGCGCCGGGCGTGCATCTGCCCTGCCCTTGTAGCATGGGCCGGCGCTTCTACTGCGGGGTTTATCTACTGCCGCTGCCTTAGGCGCGGGTCCGTGCAGACTCCCTCGCAGGTGGCTGCCCAGCTGTCACCATCCCCTTGCCTCTGATTGTCATCTCCCCCGGACCGGCGGTCCGCCGGTCTGAAGCGGCGACCGCTATGGGCTCGTATCCATGGACCATGAGTAGTGGCGAGAAGGACACTGACTAGCCGCAACTCTGCCTTGGTGCGAGGCCGGTCTCAGTTAGAAGAGGTGCTGCGGGGAGTTGGGAGACCGATATGGAAGTGTGTACATAGCACTGTGTGATGATGCAGCCGCAGTGGTGATGTGCCTCAGAGTGGAGCTTGACCTGGAGGGAGGGGACCTGGGACTGCCCATCAAGCCACTAGTACTCCCACCATGTGCGGCGTCTACACGCTGGGCGTGGGGGCTTGTAGTTGGGGTGACCTGTGGGGGGCTTTGTGAGCACTAGGGCGAGCCGCACAATTGAGAAGCTGATGCTGTTGAAGGTGTCGACGGCGAGGGGGTCGTCTCCAAGTCTGTATCGGGAGTTGAAGCGCCACCCCAGCCATTCAAATCGCTGTGCCCCGAGGATGAGCTGTCGCTCGTGTCCATGTCTTGGAGGTCCTCCGTTATCTCTATGGCGAGCTGCCCGAATTCTGTTCCATCAAGCTTGGCGTGGGTGAGCGCCAGGAAGCGTTGTGGTTGATTCACGACGAGGTGGTAGAAGGTCGGGCCCATGGCGATGATCCAACATGCGGCGGCCCAGAACCCGTCCCCGTCGCTCGGGACGAAGGGATACTCGGGGTTGTCGAAGACCGATGAGAGGTCCTGCAGGTGGTCGTCGAACTTGCGGAGCTGCCAGTCCGGGTACTCTCTCAGAATGTCATTGAGCGCCAGGAAGAAGTGTTGCAGGGAGTTGGTTATCACATGGATGGAGTGGAGGAGGAGATCGTCGCTCTCGAAGGCAAGGAGCTGGCAGTGGTGATGGAGGAGGAGGTCGTCGTTTTTGAACGTGAAGAGCTTGACTTCGTCGTCGTGTCTCTTTATGGCGACGTCCCATGCCTCGCGGATAAGCGCCCAGAACGTCGTCCGGCGATGAAGGTTGAGCAGTAAGCACCCAGATGTCCAGTGGCGGCGATTGACGTAGAAGGGCTCTGTCCCGGCAAAGCGATCTTGGAGGGGCCTGGCCATTCTGCTGCGGTTGTCCTAGGGGAGAGTTGACACGAGACGTGGATGGATGGTGGCAAGGGAGAGTGGAGAAGGTTGAGCAGAGATGCCAAACTAAAGTGGCTGCGCCGCCTGGCCGAGGAAGGTGAGTCAGACTTCACAGAACAAATTGTGAAGAACTTAGGCTACAGCGGCCTCCTCCATGACAATATACTACCCTATGCTACATGTACGGCCTGGGTCATCCCTCCACGCCACAAGGCGGCGCGAGCCTACTGGGTGAAGGCCTCGAGGGGCTGGCCAAACTTGCGCTGGTGGATCTTGGGGGCGAGCTCGATGATCTCGCGGCACTCGACGCCGCGGATGGCGGCAAACGACTGTGGGGCGGCATTGACGGCGAGGTAAGCGCCAAGGCCGGCGGCGATCACCCAGGCGCGGACAAGCGCCCACTCGCTGTCCGTAGCGGCGAGGACGTCGCGAATCTCGGGAATGTTCATGCGGAAGAATAAGCCGCTGGCGACGTTGTTCCACGCGCGGAGCTCGTCGGCGGTGTACAAGTCGAGGATCGACTCGAGGGCCTTGAGCATAGCGGGCATGTCGGCCTTAACGGCGCGGAGGATGTCCTGGAAAGCGCACGACTCGTGGTCCAGCTTCTGGTCGCAAATGGCGGTCCAGAGGGCGGCGTGGGCCTCGCTGCGGGCGACGGTCCAGGCGACGTTGATGGTGTCCCAGAAGTCGTCGCGCTTGCAGGCGCGCAGGCGCTCCGTAGCCTCGACGATGGCGGTGCCGATGATGATGGCCTGCTCGCTGTTGGGACCCCAGAACTGGTCGGCCTCGTCGTTCGACTTGTTCGAGTTGACGTTGTCTGTGTTGGGGAGAGTGGGGAGCTCGGCCTCAAGGGTGGTGATGTTGTCGAGCGGGTTGTTAGTCTCGACTGCGCCCTTGATAATGGGGGCCGTGTCGGGGAGGGTGGGGACGGCGGCGACAAACATGGCGAGTGATGTGTACAAGTGGGAGGATGGTCTCCGAGTGGGTGGCAAGGAAGGTGGTTGAGATGGGAAGAGTGATGTTGAGATCGAGAGATGCAGCGCACTATCTATATGGAGGGGCAGGCTGGGCTGCAGTGATCCCTGGATGGTGAGAACATCAAAAGGAACCGCAATCTCAGGACATAACCTGGTAGCCCAAGATCCCAATTCATTCACACCAGAGGGTACAAGTGCGTCAGCGACGGCGGGATCGTTCGAGGGCAGTGTATTGCGGGCCTCGTGGCCGGGCAGTCGGCGAGAGCGTCCCCCGTTGTCTCTGCTGCCCTTATCCTTTGACCAGGCGCTGTAGCATGTGGCATGAACCTTTGACAAGAGTTTCGAGGACATTTTCTGTGTGGAGGTGCGGATGAGTGGGATTGATCAGCCCCCGACCGCCACCAACTTGAGTCGACTCTCCCTGAGCAGCTGAGATCTCGCCGGAAGATGCAGACGGCTCACCGTGCAAGATCCCAGCAGCCGTACATCAATAAGCCTCTATACGGGACACTTGCTGCACCAGTACTCCGGAGGCCGGGGCATCAGGGTGGCAGCATGCACGCTGTTTCCCATACCATTGTCGCATTCACTACAGGCATGATCGCAAAGGGAAACTACCAGACAACAGGTTTTGCCTCACTACAGGGACTCTTTGCTACACCCTCCTTGCTGCGCCCCTTGCTATAGCTAGCCTTACGCTTCGTTCGGCTCCCACGCCAATCGGTGGAGAGTCGAGTGGTGGTGAGCCCTTGGACGCGTTCACAGCGACTTGCCCTTCTGGGCCTTGCTCGCCTTGCGGATCTGGAAGAAGAGTGTCTGCGCGAGGTCGTACATCTCGCGGCTCTCGACGTAGTCGAGGTAGGCGTGCGTGAGGGCGTTGGCTCGGAACGAGTGGTAGATTTCGCGGCCCATAAGGACAACCCAGCACCGGGTGCGGATGCACCTCGCGTTCTCCGAGGTGAGGTGAGCCTCCTTGCCATCCCAAACCCCAAGGGACCCAATGGCCGCCTCGAGTGCGTGGAAGAAGTGGATGCGCTGGCGGTCGTTGAACTCGCAGATGATGCGGCCGAGGTTTATGCATACGAGCGGAAGGAGGAGCGAGAGGTCTTCGGTGATGTCGCGGAGGATGTCAATCTCCGGGTCGGAGTTGGGCCGGGCGGTGTAGACGTCGTCGGTGGCAAGAACGAATATGTCAAGAATGTCGGCGCGGGCGTGGACCTCGTCCATATTATCCCAGGCACGCTCAATGACGGCCCAGAAGCCGTGGAGGGTGAATGAGTCGGAGGAGCAGGTGGGCATGATGGAGGCGCTGTCGGGGAAGGTTGATCGCGGTACAGTGGATTGTGACACGAGGAAGCGAGATCTGGGTGACAAGTGGGACGGTGCCTGTTTGTGGGATGATCAGGAAGAAACCATACATACGCTTGGAGGTGGCAAGTGGTGAGGGAAGCTGCTCGTGAGACAATTGGGAGAGGTGGAGAGGAGAGAACCAAAATTGGTTGGTCGTAGTTCCCCCAATGCTGTGACAGTGCAAGCAGTGCATTCAACTACGATAAACTAGGTCATCTCTTCACTGTCGTGGGCCTCCTGCCCGGGTGGCAGCCTGCGATGGGGCGGTTGAGTGCGCGGTGTCCGGCGGCGGTCCAGGTGTCCTGTTGAACCCGGAACGTTTGGTTGGGAGGGTGGTTGGACGGGCTGCCGCACAAGGCAAGCTGAGGTTAGTGGCGACAAACATCCGAAGAAGGTGACTCACCGGGCAAGGCAGCACCAAGAAACCGACGGCGACGGGCGCGGCCACGCTCGAGATTGATGAACACGTAGCCGAGCTCTCCCGCACCCAGTACGGCAGTGTAGAGGCGGAGAGAGTGGCCGCACGGAGGCCGGATGCTGAGTCCAGTCGCCACCATGAAGGCGTACACGTGTCCGGGGAAACGAGGGTACGCGCACTCGTCGGCCAACCTGCGCAGAAGACGGACGGCGCGCTCGAAGCCTTCGTTCCAGGCGGCAAGGTCGCGTGCCGTGTAGTTTGCTTGGAGGAGTAGGTCCTCAAGGGCCTCTGAAAGCTTGGGGAGTAGAGCGTTTACAGCCCGTGCCGCCTCCGGGGTACCGTAGATGTAGAGGCTGTCGAGTGCATGGGACTCGTCGACTTGGAACCAGGCCTGATTGAGGGTGAGGAGGACACGGTTGATGCTAGCCGAGATCATTGTGGACGAGGGAGGGTACGTAGAGTGGAAGGAATAACAGAGGACGTGGTGTTGGTGTTAATGAGTGGGCAGAAGTGGAGAGAGAAGGGGAAAGGATGTAGAATTGGAACGCATAGAGGTACGTACAGTATTCATAAAGGCTGTATCAGGCCTCTCACCTGCGATCGACTACGCCAGCGTCATTGTCCCGGGCATCGGCCTCGGATTGGATGTGTCGCCGAGGGAAGGTGTGGCAATGCGGGTGAGCTAGCACTGTAGTGGGAGTGAACTACCGAGACAGATCGCTGCGGGGTTGCCAACTGCGAGTGCTGCGTAGTTGGGGGTGGAAGCTCACCGGCCTAGCAGGAGAGAAGGGTGACGAGGCAAGGAGAGCTAGGGGACTGCGGAGATGGAAGGCTGGTGATAAGAGGAAGGCCAGTTTCAGAAGCCAACGCTGCCACCCGCAGGCCCGCAGGTAATGGGTTCGTCTCCAAGACAGTGCATGTGACAATGACGCTATTCCGGGTTATCCCTCTCATTCTGGGGTGGATACAAGAGTACGGCGGACGGCAAATGGTGAGGTTGAGGAGTTCGTGCGGGTGGGGGGCGCGGAAAGTTGACAGCCGGAAGACTCTTGTCAGCGCTAGCCCTCGACTAGACATTTACCTAGTCATCGTAGGGCTTGTAAATGCTTGAGTCGATCTTCTTGTCGATTTCGAGACGATGGAGGGCGGCCTTGAGGCTAGGCATCGTCATGGTGTTCAGGCCGCCCTCGCTGTCGTAGGCGGCGCACACGGCGTCGCGGATCTCCTTGTTGTCCATGAACTTGTGGTAGAAGGCAGACGAGGTGCCGGCCACGAAGAGAGCGACTTTGCGGGCCTTGAGGAGCGGGACATCGGGGACCAAGGGGAGAAGGCGCTCAATGTGTTCTTTGAATTCCACCTCCCAGCGCCCGAAGTCGTAGACGGCGTTGTGCTCGACCATGGCGTCCTCCAGGATGGTGTTGAAGAGGAGCATGCGGCAGTTGATAATCATAACGCCCAGGGGGCAGGGGTTGTCGAGCTGGTCTTTGACAGTGTCCACTCCAACCTTATTCCAGGCCTGGTCTATCGGAACCCAGTAGGCTGAGTTGCCGTTGTTCTTGGACTCGGATGTGGACTTGCCCATGATAGAGTTGTACTGGAGTGGAATGAAGAATGAGGATGATGGTTTGGTAGGAGAGAATGAAGGGTGCTCTGCGGATCGTGCACATGCCACACGGTTGACTCAACCCAAGCCAAACGCACCACCGCAGCACCAATTGGCACCAATTGGCACCAAAGCTAGTCCTCTCCCAACCTCCCAACCTCTGGCGGCGAAAGCTCTTTCACATTCAAGTACTGATGCACTGGCTTCCCGGCAAACAGATGACCAGGGCCGACGCCTTGAGTCGCCAGCCGGCGCTATTGATCGCCGACAACCTGGCCGACGTCGAGCTACACCCACTGCTTCAACCTAAACAGATCGCCCCACTCCCGCCGCATGACACCAGCATACCATACTCTTCACATTCACTTATCTACTGTATCCAAAGGGCCATCTACGTATGAGCATATATCCATCTGAGTCGTCTACGCTCGTGAGCTTGTGAGGCTTGAGAAGTGGAATGCCAGGTGTCTGGTTGTCAGCTCGGAAAGTGAGATACAGTACCCGTACTTCACCAGCCCCCGTCCTCCTCCTCAGGCTCCGCCTTCACCTCGACCTCTGCGGGCTTTTGGATGTCATCGTGGATCCCTTCCTTCTCGTCGATGGCCTCGGAGGGTGTCGCCTCGGTGGAGACGTTGGGGGTCACGACCAGTGTCTCGGGTGGCGAGGGCAATAACGAAGAGTTGGAGCGGAGCGGGTCTGGCGGGCCTGGATGCGGGCGACAATACCGATAAGGGCCTCGCCGCTGGGCGCGTTGAAGTGATGCTTTTCTGGGCTCGTCTTGAAGGCCCAAGTAAAGTGCTGCCCACAGGCAACGAGGAAGGCGAGGGCGTTGTGCCAGGTGGGACGGCCAGCGTCGATTGGAACACCGAGGGTGGTGAGGACCTTCTCGTCAACCGTCTCCCGCTCGGTCAGATTGCGGTTGCGGTTCTTGCGAGCGAGATTCTTGATGAGTGTGGGATGGAGGCGCTGGAGCTCGACAATAAGGAAGTTGAGGCGGCTACCCCACGCGCGGAGATGGGTAGGGGACCACGTCGCGAGGTTGGTCTCGAGAGCCTCGACGAACGCGGGGAACTGCTCGCTCAGAGCATCGACTGCTTCGGGGGAGGGAGGGCCGTTTGGGTTGCGAGCGATGAACTTGTTGAACGTTTCACAGCGGTCGACGTCATCCCACGCGTTGTTGACGGCCCCCCAGAAGGCTTCGACGGTAATGGCGACGCTCCTCTGGTTAATCGACATCGTATGGATTGGCTTGTGGGAGGAGGTGTGGCTGGGGTGGAACCGTGGGGTAATGGAGAAAACTAGCGAGGAGGTGAGCCAGGTGGGGCAGGAGCGAGGCAGTGGGGGCGGGTAGTGAATTAGAGGAGTAGAGATGAGGTCGATGAGAGAAGAGATGAATGAGAGATGAGAGACAACTGAACGAGACGAGAGTGTATATGGCAAAGGCAATCCTGTTGGAGGGAAGGTGGCATAGCTGGTTGAATCAACCGCAACTGTGTGAAAGTGGCGGTACAACCCCATAGATCCCCAGACCCGATCGCCAGATCGCCAAGACCTACGCCGCAGTCGACAGTCGGACCGGTGGCCCGCATGGACAGGGGCGCGGGAAAGGGGCGCAAGGGACGAGAGCCTCGCTGCGCAGGAAGCCGTTGGTGCGATCAGTGCCGAGGTTTGCGGATCTGTCAATTGGCCATCCCGGCGCGAGGCGCCGAGGGTTAGTCACAGTTCCCAGCACCGCCTGTGACGGCCTTGAAGTTGGAACTTGATCGAGGGCGCCACTTCTGAAGCATGTCCAGCCATGGGGCAACACCGAGTCTGAGCCCTAGCCGCGGCTATTCCTCACCGTCAACTGCATGGCCTTCCAGATCTATGTCACAGCCTATCCCGCCGTCTCTGCCATGCATCGGGTACCACCGATCTGGATTAGCTCCACCCCTGCCATCGACTCACCAGAGCTTGGCGATAACCTCGGGGACAGCCAGGATCAGCTCCTCGCTCTCGCAGCCGCCCGGCACCTCGAGGCCCTGGTACACGCCGATGGCGTACTCGCGTCCGGCGCCGACGACGAACGCGCACACCTCGTTCGTGTACCCGGTGGAGGAGCGGACGACGGCGAGCTCGTCGCGCAGCGCGTCCTCCCACTGGCGCAGCTGGGTCTCGGGGTAGCGGGCGAGGATGCGCTTAAGCGTCTGGCACATGAGGGGCATGGCGGCCGCCGTCGCGGCGACCTCGGCGGGGGTGGGCTTTAGGGAGGGCGGCTGGCGGCCGATGCGGGTCCACGCGACCGTGATGGGCGCCCAGAAGAAGTCGCTGAAGAGCATGGGAGGGGACATGTTCGGAGGGGTTGGGGTGTCTGGTGGGCATGGGATAGAGGGAGCAGCGGTTAAGAGACATTTGATGGAGGAGAGGCACCCGGGTGGATGTGGCAATGTGGCGGAAGTAAATGTGGCGGCTAGGTTAGCCGGTCGGGGCGCAGTCCCGCCAGCAGCTTAACCGATTCTCCACCGACTTCTGCACCCCGGTTACCACTGACCATCGCCGGTTTCCGGAGCAATGCTGTGTGGGCCGAGTGGTGGCAGCGCCCCGGCATGCTGCGCAGAGTGGGGCACGGAATGAAGAAGAAACATGGCATCCTTGTCTACAGCTATCTGGCTTCACCGTTTCGGCTATGAGACCGCCACTCCAGCGCGTAGGTTGGTGTGGACGATACTCGTGTATGGGGTGTGTGAAGTGAACAGGGGTGGTCGGGGGATGGCATCGGACATGGACCAAACGGACCTCCTCGGACGGGTGGCGCCTGCGGGTTGAGACAGGACGCCACCTCTGGAATGTTAGCCTGGTTCCAGCAGGATGCCAGCTCACCGCCTAGGCGTTGAGGGCGCGGTGCGCGTTCCAAATCGCGCGGAAGAAGTCAGGGCACGTGGCCTCGGCGTAGACGATCGCTTCGTTCTCCATGACATACGAGAAGTACGTCTGACCGGTCGCCATGACGAACGCCTTGGCGTCGAAGTTGAGCTCGTCGGGGAGGGTGCGGCCCAGGGTGTCGAAGTGGTGCTCGAATGTACGGACGGTGGCGAGGTCCGTGCGAGAGAGGATGGCGCAGAGGTTGGCGCAGACCTGGGGGAGTAGGGCTTTGACACGGTACATGACCCGCTCGTCCTCTCCATCCATTCTAACCTCGGCGAGGCCGGTAGCGAGCCAGATGTGGGGGCGAGTACCACGGATATAAACGTTCATGCCGGGGCTGTCGTAGGTGGCGGCCCAGGCGTCCTCGATGATGTCCCAAAAGCGGTCAAAGGTGGCCATGATGGTGCTGTAGTCGTCCATGATGTTGATGAGGTGTGAGAGAGGCTGGGCAAGGTTGGAGAGCAAGAGTTTGCAGTGAGTTGGGGCAAGCGGGCTAGCAGAGGACAATGAAGTCGAAGTACATCACAGACATGGCCGCATAGAAGATTATGCCTGCGCCAGCAGAATGTCGTCTCCGACGCCCCTGCCATGTTCCAGGCCTCCCGGTGATCCGGGGGCGGAGGGTCGGAATGATTCTGGGCTTTTGAGGGCGCGTAAAATTCGTTCTCTATAGGAGAGCTTGTACACCGTACAGGTGAAGATGATATGCATGGCTAGGAGATATGTGTTGAATATGGGCCCAGGACTGTTTGGGGGGACGGCTTGTGAAGATTTGCCAACACTGCGGCGCCCTGGTACTATACATGTCGTGGAATGTGATGTGAACATGCGGTGAGGGGAGCCGTGAGCTAGCAAGATGGGGGAATGTGCATGAGGATGAGCGGGGGAGGACCAGTGTGTCTGGTGACGGGACCCTCGACGTGGCACTATGTGATGAGCTCGGCTCGGACACGACCCACAGTTTGCTCATGGGAAGCCAGCTATGCGCCATCGATGATGAGGTACAGGAACTTGCGGCTCACCCCCCGGCGGAGGTACTGCTTGCCCCCCTCGGCCGCCACCTTGTGGTAGTACGCCTTGCCAGCGGCGACGACGAACGCGCGCTCCTCGGGACGGATGGCGTGCGGGATGTCTTTGGCGAGGTTCTGCGCCGTCGTGATCCACGTCTCGTACGCCGCGGGATTGGTGGTAGCCATCGAGCGCAGGTCTTCCGCGAGGTGCTCGCACATGAGCGACATGAGGGTCTTGCGCGTAATCTCGCTGTGTGCCAGGCTGCGAACGTCCGAGTCCGGGTTAGCGAGGAGGAGGTGTGGGGGGTATTGGGGGTGGTTGGGGTCGCGCGGGGGCCAGTGGAATCCCTTCTCGAGGTAGACGACGCCCCAGGCGGCTTCGATCTTGTCCCACACGGCCTTCTCAGGCTTGGCGTGCTTGTTGGATTTGGTGCTGAGGAGCCGGCGGAGATTGAAAGGCGACATCTCAGGTAAGGAGGAAGGTTGATGTGGATGAATAGTTTGTGACGGAGGATGGTGAGACGAGTGAGAAAGACGTGGCCTGCACTCCGATCACGGTGATTGCTGAACAGCTTTGATATGCAAGCCGTGACGCCGATAGTGCGGCGATCATTGCTGTGCTACGCCCATCCATTAGACATGCACCAAGTTCTTGTATGTCCCAGGTCTGTTGCTCCTATTGCGACCTGGGAGTGGTTGTAGGAGTCCAGACACTTGAGTCTACGGGCGAGTCTACTGGTGCTCATTCCCATCTGTGTCTTGAAGGTTGGGAGAGATGAAGTGTGGTAGCGACATCGTGGTGTCACCGCCTTGCAGCCAGGCTCTGCTTGATCTGTGCGCCCAATCCTCCTGGACCCCAGTACGCCGCCTGGAACTCATCGACCCCCAGCTCCTCATAGAGACGTCGGACCCCAGGGGATATGACCTGTGAAATACGTGGGCAGGTATACTGCGGCCACACGCCGAGTCTGGAGTGCAGACGCTCCTCATAAGCTTGGCGACCGAGAACAATCTGGAAGGTAACTTGCGGGAGAGTGGCGCCAGCATTGCACGGCTGCACGAGAATAGCCATCCACCTGTTCTCGAAGCTCTTGATCCAGTTGCGCTGTAGGTCCACGGGCAACTCCTGGAACCGGTTCACAAACCAGTCGCTGAACATCACCTGGAAAGGGGGGTAGGCCAGCAGCTCGTGGCGCGGGCGCAGCTGGTGGTCTAAGCCCATTGAGCACCAGCCGATTTCCAGGAACTCCCAAAAGTGGAAGAAGTTGGGGTGCTCGTTATACAACCCCAAACCACCTGGCCCAGAGCCCACTCCTCTCTCGACTTCCGTTGTTATCACTTTCTGGAGAGGGAAGTAAAATTGCGGGTGGTGAGGAGGAGGGTGGCGGGGAGTGGTGTAGGGTTGAGGCGGATGGTGTTGAGGCGGATGATGTTGAGGCGGATGATGTTGAGGCGGGCGTTGTTGATGTGCCCCGTACGGCGAACCGGCCATTTGGGGCCGCTGCACAACCGCTGATGCAGGAGTGCTCCCTGTAGGGGGTGGGCCAGGGTTAACTACGGGCTGTGTGGCGTTCATACGGGGGCGGTGGGAAGGAGGGTGGCCTGGAGCAGGCGGGCGTTGCAACCCAGGTAGGTGGAGAGGGCCGGACATGTTGGTCTTGCGTTCTTGTGTGTGACGATGGACAGATGTGAGGGGAGCAATGAGGTGAAGAATGATCTGAACCATGAGTCCCAGAGTCGACCATTAAGAGGATTTTTGTGAGATGTGAGACATTGTGTTGGATGACTCGATGGCGGAAGCTTTCCTCACTGCCACTGCCCCAGAATAATGGGCTATTCCGGGATTGTTGGAGAGCCTCGGGTCCAGGACGCGCTGCTACAGCGGTAATGGTTCACATGGGACTCCTCTTTTTCGTAGCAAGACAAAATGCATCAATCCTTGTCTATCCACGCAACGCAGGGTCGCATACAAGGCGGTCCATCGCGCTCTCCTCGAGCCACAGCATTACGTCGATCCCTGGCTCGTACCACTTTGTGCCCTCCTCCATCCGCTGCCCCATCGCTACCCCCTCGCCCCTACCCTTCAGGATTGTGGCGTAACCTCCAAACGCCTGGACGAGATTGTGCGCGTACACCGGCCCGCCGCCCCCAAAGTCGAGGGTACACACCCCCGACCGCGCCCAGTTGGTGGTGCACACACTCCGCACGCCAGGGAAGCAGATCATCTCGCGGCGCAGGTCAAGGTCGTGCGCGCGGCGGTGGAGCCACGCCGACACGCGGTCCGTCGTGACACCATCAACCGCCTGCCGGACGCGCTGTGCGGCCCACCCCTGGCCCGAGAGCACCTCGGACGTAGGCGAGTGGAACCCGAGGCAGACGTTGAAGCAGCCTGGCGCGTCATCGGCGCCCAAGCGGCGGCGGGAGTCGCACGCCATCGTGAACTCGAGCTCGCCATCCGTCAACCCCCGGGCGCGCGTGATACACCGCCAGAGGTGCGACACGAACGCGTCGTTCGCGCTCGCGGGGGGCGCGTGCTCGCGGGTAGCGGCCGTGATGCGCTCGACCTCGGCCGCCGTGAAGTTGAGCACGTACCGCCTGCACGGCTCGGTGCCGAGCTGGTCCCACGGCGCCGGCTCGCCGCGCCGGTGTCCCTGTGCGGCGTCGAGGTCCGCGATAGCCGGGTCGGGCTTGGCGGCGAACATGTCCGGGGGGTCGACGCCGCCCCGCGCCCACGAGTCGTAGCGGAGGACGTCGAGGCCGCCCTCGATCGCCACGAGCGTCGGGTCGGGCTCAGGCGCATCCAGCTCGCCCGAGGCGTGCGCGTCCAACGCCTGCCAGTCGAAGCGCCGGCGCTCGGCCAGCCTCTCCACCTCGGCCTGGACGGCATCTGGGGGGAGGGCGTGGATGCGCGCCCAGTCGTCGACGAACGCCCCGAGCGCCCCCGCGTCCATGAGGACATGGCTGGTGCCGACGGCGAGGGCCGCCCCGTCGTCGTACAGCGTGACCTTGACGCCCGAGAGCGGGGCGTCCGTCCTGGGATTGGAGGGGGAGAGGTTGGGCGCGAGGGCCGGCCCAAGGCCGAAGTCGATGGCGGCAAAGTCGTAAACCCGCTCCCAGCCGGTCGGGGCGGGGAGGATCGCCGAGAGCGCGCCGGCGCGCCGCTCAAAGGTCAGGAGGAAGCCGGGGTCGTCGGCCCCGTACTCCATCCAGGGGCGGAGGAAGCGCTTCGTGTACGCTGGGAAGGAGGGGTCGTCGGGCGGCACGCACAGCCGGCCCGCGAGCTGCGGGTACGCGGTGAGGACCTGGGCGAGGGACCGGGCGAGGGCGTTTGGGTCAATCGCAGCTGCGCCCTCCGCGTCGTACAGGAGGAGGGCCTGGGCGTAAGGCGCTGAGACGCTTGGTGCCGAGATGAGCGGGACCGGGGCACGGGCCGCCGAAGGGCGTGCTGGGAGGATCCGCTCGGCGGAGAGGACTTCGGGCTTGGCCTGATGTCAGCATAGTGTTGGCGCCCTCGCACGTCGCTGAAGCTCGGCGCAAGCTGGGACGGGGGCGGCTGGACGGAGCGCCGCCCCGCGCCCGCCTGTTTGCTCACCATTGTCCAAAGGAGTGGTGTAAGATTGTAGGTGAAGTGGGCGATTATAGAGGCCGACGTCATGACTCGGCCCAATCCCGCCTGATCTTTCGGATCCGAAATATCTCGCTTATCGGCGCCAAGGATGTCAACGGAGCGCCGTCGGTCTTGATCGTGGTGAGACGGGCGGTAGACTGTGAGAGATAGACCTGGGTCTGCCATACAGCTCTGTATCCACACTCCAGCCGCCGACGTGTTAAGCACTCAATGTATGCACAAGACCTGCATTCAAACTATATGCGTCGACAGCAGTGACGACGAGGAAGTATGGGAAGAAGGAGAGTGGCAGACGCTCGAGCCGCTACATGTAAGCTGCTCGCTGCGCTGGCAGGGCGCTCACGCCTTGACGTCGTCGCCCTTGGCCATCTCGCCCGCATGACCGGCGATGGGCAGGCTGGCGAAGCTGGCGTTGTCGAACGCGAGAGCGACCTCCTCGAGAGTGTAGCCGCGGGTCTCGACCATGTAGTACTTGACGAGACCCCACTGGATAATGACGAGGGGCATGTAGACGGCGTAGTACTTGTAGCCGATCGAGTTGAGGGCGATCGAGTCGACAAAGACGCAGTAGATGGCCTGGACCTGGGTGAAACAGTTCCACACGAGGAGGCCCTTGGAGCGCATCGAGAACGTCTGGACCTCGGCCGGGTAGCTCCAGAGGACGGGGTTGGCGTAGTTGTAGGTGCCGAGGTAGATCCAGACGAGGACGACGGCGGCGACGCCGCTCTTGGTGTCGAGCGAGCCCGAGGCCTCGAATGTGTAGCCCGAGATGCAGAGGCCGACAAGAGCGAGGAGGAGGACGGGCCAGACGCCGAGGAGGATCCTCTTGCGGCCAATGTACTTCATCGACCAGACACCCGCGATCTGGGTGCACCAGGTGAACATGGAGAGGCCAGCGGCGATACCCGTCTGGACGGTGGCGTCGGTGATGCCGACGAGGTCGAAAACGATGGTGTAGTAGTAGTAGATGATGGAGGCACCGCTCATCTGGACGAGGAACGTCATGAGGGCGGCGAGGCCGAGACGGTGGCGGTTCGAGCGGCCGCGGAGGATGACGCTCCACCGCTCGGCCTTCGCGAGTCTCTCCTTCTCAATGGCCTCCTTCATCTCCTCGAACTCGAAGAGGACCAGCGGGTCCTCGCGGTCGCCGTTGCCGTGGTACTGGACAAGGAAGTCGAACGCATCCGCGTCACGGCCCTTGCCAACAAGGAAGCGGGGCGTCTCGGGCACAAACTGCACCGCGATGAGGATGTAGAGCGCCATCGGAATCTGGAGAAGGTAGGGGATGCGCCAGCCCCACGACGACGTCATATGCGACGTGCCAAAGTTGACCCAGGCAATGATGACGCTACCGAGAATCCAGAACGAGTTCCACGCGCCCGCGATCAGGCTGCGCGAGCGGGGGTGCGGGATCTCCTGGACGAGGATGAGCGACGTCATGAGGAACGAGCCGAGGCCGAAGCCCATGATGAAGCGCCCGACGACGAAGACGGCGTAGCCACGGTTGCCCGCAAGGCTCGGAATGCCGGCGCAGCAGGACAGGATAGTGCCGAGGAGGACGGTGTAGCCGTAGACTGGGTCAGCTCCAGCTCTAGAGTGATGGCTTACAGCGCAGACCCCAACGACGGCCCCAGTTGTGGTCGATGTACGTGATGACAGGGCCGATGGCAAACGCCGAGAGTGGGCCAGCAGCATTGAGCAGACCAAGCAGGGCGGCGTAGTTTGGATTGTCCTCGGTGAGGCCGATGTCGTTGTGCCAGGTGTCGAACGCCTGGAGACCCGAAATGAGCATGCCGTCGTAGCCATTCAGCACCATGCCGACGTAGATGATGCTGATGAAGCTGCGGTCAGCGTGGGCGGGCGATAAGAGACTCACAAGTTGAGCTTGAGACGACCCTTGTCACGGTGCCATGGCGTCGAGTCGCGCACGTTCGGGCTGTTGGTCAGCACCTGTCCTGCTCTGCCTCGCTGCAACAAGTTACTCACATGGATTGCCAGTCTTGCTGCATGCTGAGCTGGGGTGAGCGCGACAACGAGGAGAGGCAACTAGCGACGCAGGCATTATCCTGGTCCGCTCAACGGTATGATCTCAGCACAAGCGGCCGACCGCGTCCACAGGACGCGGCCTCTGGCCCGCTCGGCACCCGTGTTGCATCTCGAAGGCGGCGGCCGCGCTTCTAAAGATCTGTTCAAGGGATCATTGGTGTTGAGGGAGCTTGAGAGGCATGCTTGCTTGCAGTTGGGGGCGTCTTGCAGACTAACCTAACGGCGGCGAGGGGGGCAAAGTACAAAGGTAAGATGTACGAGTGGCGAGCCACAAGGGGAGGGATGAGATGAGATTGCGGGAGGAAGAGATGGGGAGAAGCGAGATCGGAGCGCCGTCTTTTAAGCTCCAGTGAGAGTGAGGAATGAGGGCGGTAAAGGTGAGATCCGACCGCTAACACGGGTACAATTCATCGGGCGGTAGGTCTGTGAGGCTTTTACGGAAGCCGAGGCTGCTTCTCAACTTCCTGCGCTTGCTATCAGGGGTTGCCAATGCAGCCACAGCCGTTGGTTGGACAGCGCGGTGCACACGACCAGCACATGTACAGATAGGGAGCGCTCAAGAGAGGCCGCCGGAGGAGGAATGGACAGGATGTTGTGAGCCGTGCAGCCGCGGGACTCGGCGACGGAGATGCGGAAGGCCCAGAGCGGGACAAGACCGATACAAGACCGGACAAAGCGGCTTGTCGCCTCCGATCACCTCATTCTTTTGCCACACTCCATATCCCCGATGAGCACTCAGAGTTGTATCCTAATCGGTATTAGGGTTGGACTAGGAACGACCACGTGTCCTACCCCACCTCCACATTCGAGCTGCGGAGGTGGGGTGGTCTGTGCTTGCGTCGGTGGGTGCGCGTCATGGCTGCGCTCACAGTCGCCATCGCTATCCTCCACCCCTCCGTCGCCATCACACCTTCCTCCCTCCCCATCTCCTTCCTCCCTCCACGCGCGAGACTTTGTCTACACAGCGCGCCACTCACAACTCTTCCGCGCGTGGTGCCGCAAGCTGACTATGGTGCGTGCGCCGCGCATTTCGCCACCCGGTGAATCCGGGGAAGGTGGCGATGGGGCTGGTCACACTTGCGGCGCAGCCGCTGACATTAGCGACTACTAGCGCTCCTCCTCGCTGCTGCGCTTACAAGCGCGCTCCCTCACCCGGACCCGCCACCAGGGCAGGTGCTCTTTGGCCCAGCCCCACCACCTAAGCCAACACCCCCACCCGGTTTCCAGACGTACGACGATGACTTGGAGGTAGAGGACAAGCCATCGACGCCGGAGAAGCGCGAGGCGATGGCCAAGCTGCTCAACAAGTATGCGCCTGTGTTCAAACTTGCGTGAGTAGCTGTGGGCCAGCAGTTCAGCTAACTGCAGATCGACGGAACGGTACTACCCCAGCTCGGTACCGTTCATGCTCGAGCACTACGACTTTGTCCAGTGGGAGAACGGGACCCAGTTTGAGCCGGTGCGTAGGAATGCGAAGCGTGTGTGTGGCATGAGGCGCTGCACGATGCCTTCCTTGGCACAGAAGCTTACCCCAGACCAAGAACGTGTTTACTTCCTCGCGCCTCGACCGTCTCCCGCACAAAGGGAGGAATCAGCACCTCTCCGTCACCCCGCCTCACAACCCCCAGCCTCTCGTGGATGGGCCAGAGAGCTACTTCCTCTACGGGCCGGCGGGTATGCCGGGAGGGATGGAGTATGGTGACGACGGGCGAGG
>JAMALN010000194.1:0-49145 GCA_023630115.1 Cutaneotrichosporon sp. PK4640
GAGCGCGCGGATGACCTCGGCCTTCCCCCGCGCACCATCGTCGTGCGCCGCGACTACTTCTCTCCTCAGGAGAAGGAGCTCTACATGAGTCTTTTCACCAACGCGAAGCGCCAGTTCAACACCTATGTCACGGCCGGTACCGTGCTGAACAGTGAGTTTCGAAGGCAGATGTCGCTAACTCACACAGATTACTCCAACATCTTCTCTCTCATCACTCGGAGTACGTCCAGCTTTGGTTAACCCTTTCAATCTGACATCAGTGCGCCAAATGGCTTGCCACCCCGATCTTGTGCTCCGCTCCAAGACCAGCACCCTCGGACAGGCTTCCGAGGAGGGCACGGTGTGCCGCATCTGCAACGACACGGCTGAGGACGCCATCGTGTCTGCCTGCCACCACGTGTTCGACCGCGAGTGCATCCGCCAGTACTTAGAGGTGCAGCAGCTGCGTGGCCACAGTGTGAGTTCGCACCATTGAATGCCAACTGACATCAGCCCGAGTGTCCCGTGTGCCACATCGAGATCTCAATCGACCTCGAACAGGAGGCGATCGAGATCGACGACTCGCCCAAGAAGGCCCGCCAGGGCATCCTGTCGCGCCTTGACATTGCCAACTGGCGCTCGTCGTCCAAGCTGGAGGCGCTTGTCGAGGAGCTGGAGAAGCTGCGCAACAAGGACTGCACCGTCAAGTCGCTCGTCTTGTGAGGTTCATCGATTGGTGCCCTAGCTGACCTCAGCTCCCAGTTCGTTTCCTTCCTGGACCTCATTGCTTTCCGCCTCCAGCGTGCGGGATTCAACGTGAGTTCCCAGGGAGGGTTAGATCTGACCACCAGATTTGCCGCCTTGAGGGTGGTATGACTCCCCAGCAGCGCGACGCGACCATCCAGCACTTCAGTGAGCTCGCATGCAGTCGATCCCAGCTGACCTTTTAGTGAAGAACACGAGCGTCACCGTCTTCCTCATCTCGCTCAAGGCTGGAGGCGTTGCACTTGTGAGCTGAGATCTTGATGGCTGTCAGCTCACACCAGAACCTGACGGAGGCCAGCATGGTCTTCATGATGGACTCGTGGTGGAACCCGTCCGTCGAGTACCAGGCCATGGACCGCATCCACCGCCTGGGCCAAAAGCGTCCAGTCAAGGTCGTCAAGCTGGTTGTCGAGGACTCGATCGAGGACCAGATCGTCCAGCTGCAGGCCAAGAAGCTCGCCATGACGGACGCGGCGCTGAGCAAGGATCCCGACACAGCGCTGGGCAAGCTCACGGTCGACGACCTCGGGTTCCTCTTCAAGCTGTGATCGGTTGTTGGTCAAAGTGATCCACATCATCCCACTTGTCCACCCCCCTTACCACCACCTGTCCATATCCTCCCTGTGCGTTGGACGCTGTACTCAACAAGCCGTACTCTGTTTGGCTCTAGAACGCCTGTGTCTGTGACATAGCTTTAGATCGTTGTAGAGGGCCTCGGTGGCCATGTGATCGTTGCGTCTAGCGTTGGAGGCACTGGTCGCTGGATCACCAGGTGAGAAGTCAGCAGGACAAGTCAGCCCAAAGTCGCTCATCCCGCCCTCAGCCTCCGCTCCCCGCTATTCCAAGAGTTGTAATCCATGCCATATGCCAGAAGAGCACGACCACGCCTCCCACTTCGCCCCATCGCAGCCGTGCCCGCATGTCGCTCGCCGACCGGGTATCCGTCTCCTCGATCACGATCAGGTCCCTCCTCGCGCCCTCAGACTCGGGGCCTAGCTTCTTCCGCCACCGCTCAGACCTTGGGGACAGCGTCGCCCTTCTCCGTCGCGAGGTACTTGCGCATGTCCTCGATGGAGATGCACTTGAGGCCCCACTCGCGCGCAAAGCGCCAGCAGTCGTCGCGGTGCGCCATGCTGCCCTTCGGGTCGGTTGGGTGCACGAGCTCGCAGAGGAGGCCGGCTGGGGGCTCGCCGGCAAGGTAGCAGAGGTCTGGAGTCAGCTGGAGTCGTGGACCGGGGAGCTGGGGAGTGAAGCCAAGTGCCAGAGAAGGATCAGGACTGTGGCCGGGGGTGCAGCCGGGGTGCGGCAGGGATGGACAGCGCGCAACAGGCATCGCGAAGAGTATGGGCCTCGAGCTTAGCGCCCAGTACCGGCCGCTACCGGTGGGCCCATGGCTGCCGTCGCGCACATTCTGCGCACCAGCGCTTTTGCACACGGCCGACAGCTGACATTGGCCGCCGGATCTGTCACCGTAGAAGGGGGTAGAACGGGCATCCAGCTCGTGTGACTACCCCGGCTCTGTGCGCGTCTCCTCGCGGCTTCTCCAGCCTGCCGTCCCAACAGGCGCCCAAACAGGCGCCAACATCCCGCAGATCACTGGATCGGCGTAGAAGGATCGGCGCAGACCGGCGCCGAACATTCCCGCCGAACCCTCCTCCACCTTTCCATTTCCACCTTCGAGTCCTCGGCCTCGGTCCCACCGCTCCAGGAGCACTCACCAACAGCGGCCTCGGTGTGTCCGAACCGCACGCGCGTCCCGCCGGGGGTGTAGCGCAGGGGCACGAGATGTCCGGGACGGGTGAACTCGTCGGCGGCGGCGCCGCTCGCGACGAGCCGCGAGACAAAGGCGCGGTCGTGCGCGCTGATGCCCGTGGTCGTGGGGTGCTTGGCGCTGTTGGCGTCAATGGTGAGGTGGTACGCGGTCCCCTTGGGGTCCTCGCTCGACCCGCTGGCGGCGAGGAGCGGGGGCAGCCCCAGCTCCTCGAGGCGGGACGGCGGCATCGAGAGGCAGATGAAGCCGCTGGGCGTCAGCGAGTCAAGGTCCAGCTACAGGGGGTAGGGCGTCGCCGCTGGAGGAGGGCCTGCAGATGCACGCCCACTCGTCCGCGGCGATACCGGGCTACCGGGCCCGGGGGATGCCGAGCCCCCGAAGCCGAGGGTTCCGCCTCGCCTACCCCCGCCAGCCAAACCCACCTCGTCCACTTGATGAACCAGGCCATGCCCTCCTCGGTGATCTTGGACGCGGCGCAGATGACATCGCCCTCGTTCTCGCGGTCCTCGTCGTCCATGACGACCACAAACTCGCCGTTCTTGATCGCTGCAACGGCCTCCTCGACGGGGTCAAACTGGAAGGGCGACGGCACCTCGGCGGGCACGGGGAACTGTGTGGGCGCCGACATTGTTGGGGGCGGAGATGGTGGGGAGGGTGGTGGTGGATACAACTAGGGAGAGAGTGTTGAACAATTAGAAGGAGGGAGACGTCGGTGGATTCGGTGGATCGGTGACTGGAGCCAAAGAGGGAGCGACTTTTCTTAACCGGCATAAGCGCTTTGTTGGAGTAGGTGCTCGGGACACGCATTTCCGGACATGCCGATTCGCCTCACTCCGCATTGATTGACTCAGCCACCCCACGGGCTTACTCGTCTACGCCCACGCTCGCCCACGCCCACATGCCGTGGCGGGGCTTAGCGGCAATCCACCCCCGGGCCTTGCCCATGTGATTGATCGGCTAGTTCCGGTTCCTCTCAATTTCATCCCTAACAGCACTTGTCAATTGGTTGTTCACAGCCGTCAAGTCGAGTGTTCGATTCTTCCAGGTTGCATGCATAACGACTTTTGTGCGCCAAAAGCCACGATCATATGTCCGTGCCTGAGCCCTGTTGCACCCCTCCCTCCCGCGGTGGACCCGGGTCTCGTCACTCCTCTCTCCCCTGGAGTGGTCTCTCCCGCGCCAGGCAACCTTCCCTCTCCGCCCTCCGCCCCACGACGCGTTCGGCTTCCACCTCGACCATTCATTGCATTCATTCCACTCCTCTCATCATCTCTCTTCCTCTTGACTTTCTCCATCTTCAATCAAAACCCGTCTACACGGTCCACTCTTGCTCCCCGACCCCACCTCCTCAACTCCCCTCCCCTCTCTCTGCGCCCCCCCTCCCCTCGCCTTCCTCACCATGCACTTCGCCGCGCTCGCCGCCTTCGCGGCCGCGGCAGCCGTCCCCGCGTCGGCCTTCTACCTCCCCGGCTCCGCACCACGAGACTACAAGGCCGGCGACCGGGTCGACGTCTTTGTCAACACGGTCACGCCGATGCTGAACGCCACCCTCCGCTCGCTCATTTCGTACGACTACTACGACCCTCGCTTGCACTTCTGCCAGCCCGACGGCGGACCTGTCAAGCAGGCAGAGTCGCTCGGCTCCATCCTGTTCGGCGACCGCATCCTCTCGTCGCCCTTTGAGATTGACATGCTCGACGACAACGCCAAGTGTAAAACACTGTGCCGGAGCAAGGTGCCCGGCAAGGACGCCAAGTTTATCCACGACCTCATCCGCCAGGACTACGGGCTCAACTTCATCATCGACGGGCTGCCGGGCGCCGAGCTCAAGAAGGATGCGCGGACGGGCGAGGAGTTCCTCGACGGGCAGGGCTTCCAGCTCGGTTCGCACGGGTACAACAGCGTCGGCTCGGACGAGAAGCCTGCGCTGAACAACCACTACGACATCTACATCGACTACCACAAGCGCTCCGACAACAAGATTCGCGTTGTCGGTGTCATGGTCTACCCGCGCAGCGTCGACAGCATTGTCACGGGCGAGGACACGCCCAACTGCTACGTCCCCGACAAGCCGCTCTACCTCTCCGAGAAGGCCGACAACGAGTTCTACTACACCTACTCGGTCCAGTTCCGCGAGTCCGACGTGCCCTGGTCGCTCCGCTGGGACAGCTACCTGCACGTCTTCGACCCCAAGATCCACTGGTTCTCCCTCATCAACTCGCTCGTCATTGTCGGCTTCCTCTGCTTCATGGTCTCGATGGTGCTGTACCGCACCATCTCGAAGGACATTTCGCGCTACAACGCGATCGACCTCGCCGACGATGTCCAGGAGGACTACGGGTGGAAGCTGGTCCATGGCGAGGTCTTCCGCCAGCCCCAGCGCCCGATGCTTCTGTCTGTGCTTGTCGGCAACGGCTTCCACCTCGCGGGCATGACTCTCGTGACCCTCGTGTTTGCGTTACTCGGCTTCCTCTCGCCGTCGAACCGCGGCTCGCTCGAGACGGTGCTCCTCATCTGCTGGACCCTCTTCGGCTGCGTGTCCGGCTACGTCTCGGCGCGCGTGTATGCCTCGCTCGGCGGCGACCAGTGGAAGCCCAACCTCGTCCTCACTGCCGTCCTCTTCCCGACGATCATCTTCACCATCATCGGCATGCTCAACCTCCTCCTTGTGTTTACGGGCGCATCGGGCGCAATCCCCTTCGGTACCATCCTCGCAATCCTGCTGATGTGGTTCATCATCTCGGTTCCGCTCTGCGTTGCTGGCTACTTCTTCGGCATGAAGCACGGCGGCTGGGCCAACCCGGTGCGCGTCAACTCGATCCCCCGCCAGATCCCGCCCTGCCCATGGTACCTCAAGCCCATCCCGGCTGCCATTCTCGGCGGCATCCTTCCTTTCGGTGCCGCGTTCGTCGAGCTCTACTTTATGCTCTCGAGCCTGTTTGGCAACCGCGCGTACTACGCGTTCGGCTTCCTCTTCCTCACCTTTGCCGTCGTCGCGCTCACCACTGCGACCGTCACCATCCTCTTCACATACTTCATCCTGTGCGCTGAGGAGTACCGGTGGCACTGGCGCTCGTTCCTGGTCGGCGGCGGCGCGTCGTTCTGGGTCTTTGTGTACGGCATCTGGTACTGGGCGAGCCGCCTCTCGCTGGGCAGCTTCACATCCGTCGTGCTCTACTTGGGCTACCTGTGAGTTGAGCAACGCTTCAGCTAACTAACACCAGCTTCCTTGCCTCTCTCCTCACCTTCCTCCTGCTCGGGAGCATAGGTGCTACTGCGTCGTGGTGGGCCACGCGCAGGCTGTACAGCGCTGTGCGCGTCGACTAGGGCGGCACTTTCCAGTCTCGTGTGCCCGGAGCCCGCGTTGCCGTTCATGGATACGCCATGCTCGGCCCAGTTGAATCATAGAAGCATCATGCATGTCATTATCGTGTCATCTATGTGTGAGTGTCCGGGTGCTTGTATGAGACGGCGAAGGGGTATCAGAACGGCGGGGTATCGAGATTCTCGTGCGCGGGTTACGCCTGGCGCGCCTTGTTCTGCGCGGCGCGGAACTCGTTGGCGAGCTTGATCATGTCGTCGTTGTGCAACTCGGTGACGCCCTCGGCCGGCGGGTGGATCGCAAGCTGCGCGATCGCGGCACCGACGTCGTCGGCGTCAACGGCGAGCGAGGTGGTCGGCACGCCGATCGCACGCAGACCCTTGAGCGTCGAGACGTACAGGCTCTCGGCCGTGCGCTTGATGGTACTGGTGTTAGCGAGGGGTGGAGGAGGGGTGATAAGGAAGGAGGACGACGGACGCGAACAGGCGTGCTTAACGCCCCGTCCTCGTTTCCCACGCCCATTGAATCACTCACCGGTCACCGTCGTACAGCAGCGCCCCGGGGCGGAAGATGATGGTGCGGCGGAAGCCCATGGCCTTGACGGCGTCCTCGAGCTCGCCCTTCATCTTGGGGTACGCAAACCACGCGGCCGAGCTGGCCATCGCCGTGGACACGAGCATCATCTGGTGTCAGCGGGCACAAGGAACCCCGGGCGAGCTGCCGAACCACTATCGGCTCCTACTCACCGTCTCGGCGCCGTCGTTGCGCGCCTGCTGTGCGAGGTCGCGGTTCATGTCGAGGTCGATCGCGCGCTGCTTGTTGATCCCGCCGACGTCGGCGCGCGTCGTCCCGAGGCAGGACACAAAGATGCCCCCCGGCGTCCCGACCTGCTTGGGGGTGGGCGCGAGCTCGCCGACGACGTTGTTGTACGTCGTGCCCGGCGTGTTGGCCGTGGCGGGGGCGGCCTTGCGCGAGAACGCCGTGACGGCGAAGGGGGCGGGGGCGGAGAGGAGGCAGGCGAGCGCGGCGCTGCCGGTGAGGCCGGTGATGCCGACGAGCGAGATGGGGGTGGGGGTGGAGGGCATGGTGGGCTGTGGAGAGGACATGACGGAAGGAGGTGCGAGATGGGAGAGTGGGAGATTATAACGTGTTGCAGGGCGCGATAAACTGTCCTCGTAGGGTGTGCCAAGGAGGCGTCACACCGGTTGCGACTCGGCCCAGGCACAATACGGTCGGGGTGTTTAGACCGACGGTCAAGACCTGACTGAACCTCGGCGTCAATCCTGTTGGTCAACTCTGGCGTTTCCTCCACTTCCGACCACCGAGCCCGACGGTCTACTGCTCACTCTCGCGCGGTGACATAGGCACCGGCGGCCGGGGGCGCGTCCTGCTGTGGTCGATGCCTGGGTTAAGGATATACCTCATCTCTGGCGCGAAATCTGCTATCGCCCCCCTCCTAACGAAATGGGTGGGTGGCAAACAACGTGCTGTGCCAGCTGTGCCGCTCTGCTTCGCGCACGCAGCTGACAGACGGTATGCCAGCCAGAACACTGCATTGGAAGCGACGACGCTGCAGATCTACAGATCTACATCACCCTCGTGACCAGTGTGCCATCAGCCGTGACATCTCCCAGCCTCGCCACCATAAGTAGCGTCGCTGTCACTCACCTCTTGCACTCACACCCGATGTCCACCGCCACCGACAGTGACAACTCCAGGAGCGACCCCATCCTCATCTGCCCCGGTGACTGGTGGAAGACGAACCGTGGCTGTGCGTTTGCCCGTGACATGGCTGAGACCAGTCGCCTGCGAGCCAGTCGACCGCGGGGACGGCGCGCTGATCTGCGACTACTGCCGCGGGAAGATGTTCACCAACACCGAGCGCGACAACACCGACAACACGAGCCCCGACGCCGTGCCCGTCTGCCCGGGGGACTGGTGGGGTACCAACCGAGGATGTGCGGCTCGTGGCGGGCGGTTGGCTGACGCTAGTGGCCTGCGAGCCCATCGACCGGGGCGACACAATGAAGATCTGCGACTACTGCCGGTCTGAGATGCCTACCAAGCCCTCCAAGACATCTTAGACGCGCCGGAGTGTGCATAGGGGCTCGTGTACATGTGTAGAGAGCGGCCAAACCAGGCGACAATCTGGGGTGTGCTCAGGAGGTGTATTTAATTAAGTCAGGGATGTCATCAACACCGTTCTGATATGCCCTATGGCTCAGTTGGCTAGCGCGTGGAGCTGTTATGATCTTTAGATTACGTAACAACTCCGAGGTCCACGGTTCGAGCCCGTGTGGGGCAGTTATTTTGCTTTTTGCTCGCCTCTGTACCGCACATAGAGCTTTTGCTTACACCCAGAAACATAGTATGGCGTCTTGCGCATCGTTTGATATCTTTAATTAATGTATATATGTCTTGGTAGGCTGGTGAGAGCGTTTTGAAGTTGAGGGTGAAATGGGTGGAGGAAGAAGTAGTGAGATATTGACCACCGCCACCTGTTGGTCCGCCAGGCTCTATCCAAACCCAGGCTACGTACGCACTGAGCTGAGATACCCTCTGCACTGCATCTCTGGGCGCCCTACCCACAGGCCCCATCTGCTCAGCCATCCTCTCGACGTCGCCCTCGTCCTTGACAACACCTTCCTCACCCCCAACTAAGTACCACCTTCCTCCCTCCGTAAATCCACCTTCCCCACAGCTCTCGCCCCACCACCCCCTTTGCTCGCAAGAGCAGCACTCTGAAATGACGCGCACGCCGACACTCCCGCCCAGCAGCGCAGCCCGAGTCCCGACAACGACGCCCCATCCACCGGGTGTCCCAAGCGCAAATCGGCCGCCGCCTGCAGGCAGGGCTGCCGCCGTCGTGGCAATGAGGGAGTGACCGCCGCTGGCGAGGGTGCTGCGCCCAAGACGAAGCGCGCGACGAGTGCTACCGTGGCGAGCAAGCAGGCCGCCGAGAAGGAGACGTAGCGCGTAGCCCAGGAGAAGCGGGACGAGGCGCAGCACCTCGCCCAGA
This sequence comes from Cutaneotrichosporon sp. PK4640, assembly GCA_023630115.1. Classification (NCBI taxonomy): domain Eukaryota; kingdom Fungi; phylum Basidiomycota; class Tremellomycetes; order Trichosporonales; family Trichosporonaceae; genus Cutaneotrichosporon; species Cutaneotrichosporon sp. PK4640. Next base: position 8,857 of record JAMALN010000194.1, read on the forward strand.
CCATCGAGCGCGAGCTCCAGACCCTCGTCAACGAGCTCAACGACGCAGACGACAAAGTTAAGCGGTACCGCAACATGCTCGACGGCGAGTACAACCTACGACATCCATGAGATAGATGAATCTTGAACATTTTGCTATGTTATTGGTCGCTGCACGACTTGCCACCCTCATAATTCTACTGTCGATACTGATATTGCGATTTCGATAGAAATAGGGGTAGATATGGGAAAGAAGCAATAGGTATCCATAGATATGGCTAATGGCAGCCTATTCTACGATACTGGTCTCGATCTTCCAGCCCAGCCCACCTACAGCTACCTCTATGGTATTGATTTATCTACAGATCATATCGATAGATCTGAATATAATCTATCTTGCGGAGCTCGTAGGAACAACGCCAGCGCCCGCGACACTCTCAGCAACGCGCTCGAACAGTACAAGGGCGACGCCGCTTTCCAGCGACAAGAAGCGCAAGGAGGAAGAGCTTGAATCCGCCAAGCGTGACGCGACGGCTCTCACAATGCCTGCCACTCGTGTCCCCCGCAAGCGACTGTGAGTCTCAACTCCAGCCCAGCTTCCTGACTTGCAGGGCGGCGCTCACGGCGCGATCGAGCTTGCCCAGGACACCGAGGAGTATCGCACGACGATGCGCCGCTTCCTCGACGGGGAGGGTATTTTGGTCGGTCTCGGGGCAACGGAGAACTGTAAGCCCACCCAGAAGTGCTGGCGTACAGGCAGTTGCGCTCGGGGGCATGACAGCGGGTAACCAGCGGCAGCAGATGGTCCTGGGCCGTTCTAACGCGGAGCAGGCCGCGATCAACACCGCCCTCCGCTCAGTCATCAGCGGGATCGCGCTGAGCGGCTACGCCAAGACGGTCCAGAGCGAGATGGATGGGGAAGAGAAGTAGAAGGAGCTGGAGCGCATCTCTGAGATGCGCGACACGATCGACAAGGTGCGCGGTGGCGTTTGGGTGGCATGGGTGGGTGAGTTGGTGGCAACTTGAAATTGCTTCCGCGGATAGCGCCCCTCAACTTGAATGGCGATCCACTCACCTGGGCGCCTCTGCATCGCATCATCTCTCATCCATCACATCGCATTATCTAGCTCTCCACCTCTCTGTCTCGCTCTTTCCTCTCCACTCCCTTCATCTCACATCTCACACCCCTCTTATCCTTCACGATCCGCCTTCCCAAGTTTACCACTTAGGCCTCACTTCGTTCCATTCACAAACTCACCCTCCCTCTGACCTCCTCCGACACCTTCCTTCCTTCCCCCCACTCCCTTCCCCGCCACCCCCCCACTCACCCATCCCCCCACTCCCCACTCACCATTCCCCCTTCCCTCCTCCCTCCCCCCCTCTTACCTGCATAGCTCCCTCCCGACTCGCCTCCGCTCAATCGTACAGACGCAGCCGACAATGGCAGGCCCCGCACCAAAGGGACCCAAGGCCGACCGCAGCGTCTCGGACCGCGTTCTCGAGAAGAGTGACTTCGAAAAGCAGGCAGACGGCAAGACGTGCATGTGAGTAGCTCGGCGGTATCCAAGTTGACAGCAGTGCGCCGCCATGTAGACGGTGCGACAACGACGACATCGATTGCGTCACCAACACTCCTGTCCACCACAGCGAGGATCCGGACATGGTCGTCATCGGAGCCTGTCATGGATGCCGCGGCCGTGGTGCAACCCAGTGCGACTGGTACCCCCGCCCCGGCGAGTGTTGGATTATCGACGATGATGAGGAGAAATTCGTTGTCGGGATTCGATCCGACGCCACGCTGCGGCGTGACGCCAAGAACCGGAACTACCACAAGCGCAAGAATGTGCAGAAGAAGCTTGCAGTCGTGACGGCGTCGCGTGCAGGTAAGAAGCGTAGGCTCTGGTCGTCACGCCTGGATGCGTCGTACTATCGCGTTGTTGACAAAGACCCACCGGTGAGTCAACGAGTGCGTGCAATCTCTGACCATCAGACGCCGCGTGCAGGCGAGAAGCGAAAGCGCCAGTTGTCACCTCTTGCCGAGGACGACGTGTCACCTGCCGAGGTGGTTCCATTCCAGTATCCCGAGGACGATGACTTTGGTGCCGAGTACCCACTGGTATGTCAGCGACTGGGTGCGATCCCTGACCATCAGCCCAAGTCGCTCCCTGCGGAGGTCGCCAAGGCCGAGAAGAAGGAGATGGCGGCCGCACTCGAGGTGATGCGCGGCGCGCTCCCCGCCAAGGTTGCCAAGGCCGAGAAGACGGAGATGGCGGCCGCGCTCGAGGTGATGCGCGACGCGCTCGCCGCCAAGGTCGCCGCGGCTGAGAAGAAGGAGTTTGAGGCGGCGCTCAAGACGATGCGCAACTCGCTGCCCGCCAAGGTGGCCGCTGTCCAGAAGAGAGAGCTCGACACAGCGCTCAAGACGATGCGCGAGCAGCTCGCCGCCGGTGTCGCCGCCATCAAGCAGGAGGAGGAGGCGACGGCGCTCAAGACGATGCGCGACGAGCTCAACACCAAGTACGCCGAGATCAAGCAGGAGAAGATCGCCCACGCAAACAAGGAAATCAACAAGGCGGTCGCCAGTAAGATCGAGGGCGAAAAGCAGGAACGGTTGGAAGCGATGCGCGACAAGCTCCCCGCAGAGGTCGACGCCATCAAGCAGAAGGAGATGGACACGGCTCTCCAGACGATGCGCGACAAGCTCCCAGCCGAGGTGGACGCCATCAGGCAGACGGAGAAGAACGCGGCGCTCCAGACGATGTACGACAAGCTCGCCATCAAGGTCGCCGACGGCACGTCGGCAGCCGAGCAGTATGCTCAGGAGCGCCAACGCCTCAAGGACCGCGCGGACAAGGCTGATGCCGCCCTCCACGATCTCCACCGGTTAGTCGCCAAGCGTGAGGCGCCGATGATGTGGTCACGGGAGCAGCCAATCGAGCTGGCCGAGATCACCAGCCGGTTCCACCCCGTCGAGGCGATCACGACGCCCCCGCCGCCGCATATTGTGGCTCGCCTGAGCCCGCTCGACCGCCAGAAGCTGACGGCCATGGCGGCCATTGGCATCCCCTGGGTGATGCAGGACGGCAGCCTCTTTTTCGAGTACGTCTGGTGGCACACTGCTGCCGGGCTATGCTCATGACAGACTGCCAACCATCCTCACCTGTCGACAAGGCCTGGCGGACTGCCGCCCCAGCATCATCTGCCCGCCCACCTTCCCCAACCCGAAGGATGACACCGAGTTCCTGCATCCGGGATGCGAAGAGTGCCGTGCGACCCTCATGCCGTGTTCGCTCGCCGGCCATCGCATCGCGCTCGTTCCCGGAGTGCCCGACTTGTTCTACTACATCTCGTTGAGCCGGCTGGAGCACGAGCAGGCCAAGACTAGAGGCGATGCGCGGGTGCGGGGCGGTGGGGCTGGCAGTGAGGCGGGCCAGTGGGGCAGGCAGTGGGGCGGGCCGTGGGCCGGGGCAGTGGGGCAGGGCAGTTGGGCGGTCAGTAGGGCGGGCCAGTGGGGCGGCCTATGGGGCCGGCAGTAGGCAGTGCATGTAGAGCAGTAGAGCAGTGCATGTCGAGCAGGCGAGGGACATGCTGCCAGACGGGCGGGTGCCGCGGTGCCGCGGTGCCCCCTGCCACCTGTCCTGTAGCGTGCCACCTGTCCTGGAGTCTGCAACCCGTTTGGTCCGTCTGGCTCTCTCCGAACCCAGGCTACATACGCGCTGAGCTGACCTACCATCTGAACCGCGTCTCTGCGCGCCCTCCCCGCAAGCCCCATCTGCTCAGCTATCCTCTCCGGGTCACCCTCATGACCATCACCACCTTCCTAGCCCCCAGTACCACCTTCCCTCCCAGAACCCACCTTCCCCAGAGGCCCTCTCCCCACCACCTTCCTTGCCCGCCATAGCAGCAGCCTGAAATCACGCGCACGCGCTCGGACACGAACACCCCCGCCCAGCGGTGCAGCGCGAAGCCGAGGAGAAGCGCAAAGAAGCGCAGCACCTCGTCAAGACCATCGAGTGCGAGCTCGACAACCTTGGCAAGTCCCCCAGACCACATGGAGGCGAACGCACTGGCATGTGCCCTCTTGGGGACGCCAAGAGCCATATCCTGCACCATGACCTGCATCGCTCGCGGTTTTGCGGCGGGCCAAAGTCTGATGTTGAGATATTACAGCACCGTTCAGATCTGGTTTTGAACGGCGCTGGAGAGGCTTGTTTCTGGTACCCACCCCTCTGCGTGGGTCACTTCCCCGGTTCGGGGCTGGCTGTAGCTGTTTCAGACACCCGCTTCGGGGTGCGCTGTGAGCGCCCTTGTTCAACCTGTCACCAGAGAGTGCGTGCCGGGGGGCCGTTCCTGTTCCTCGTCTTGCGCAGTAGCGAGACTAGCCTCATTGGGGTGCCGCAGTGAGACGAGAGGAACAGTGAGCGGAACCGTTAGACTTCGATGTGTCGTGTCTCGCCGGAAGACCCCATTGTAGTCGGGGTTAGTCTCCTCTGCCTCGAGTGAAGCAACGCCGTCCAGCACCGTGAGCACGTCAGAACTTCGGCACACCCTGGGCACCCGCCCAAGTCAGCATCGTCAGACATCGTGTATCATAGCAGCAAGACAATTACCAACATACGATCGCCTTCTCATACCCATTACCACTTCGGCTTGACATACCCAAAGATCTGGGAGGTGAGGTTGGGCGGGCGCCACTGCCCGGTCGTCTCGGGCGCCGTGTTGTGCATCTGCTGCGACTGGACGTGCACCGGCGGCGGGGGCACCATCTGCGTCCCGATCGATGTGGGGTGGACGTACGCCGTCTGCTGCGGCTGCTGCTGCTGGTACTGTTGCTGCTGTTGCTGCTGGCCCTGGCCCTGCTGGTAGTACCCCTGGTTCTGGCCGTACTGCTGGCCCTGTTGCTGCTGGCTGTACTGGGGCGGCTGGTACTGGGCCTGCGGCGCGCCCGGCGGCGGCGCATACTGCCCCGGCTGGGCGTACTGCTGCTGCGCGGCGCCGTGCCACTGCTGCTGCTGGGCGGTGGCGTGCTGCGGGCCCTCCTGGCCGTACGAGGGGGGCTGGCCGCCGTGCCCGTGCGGCCTAGTGAAGCCCGTCGGGCCCGAGGGGCGGTGGCCGGCGGCGTTGAGGGCCGCACCGGTGCGCGCGGCGCTGTGGCGCGAGCGGACGGAGCGGATGGGGCCCGAGAAGCGGGGGTACTGGTGTAAGCGGGCGAAGGGGGGCATGGGGCGGGACGTAGGCGAGCGGGCAAGGGGACGGAATGGAGACACCCACCTGCTGCTCGAGCTCGTCGAGCTTGCGCACGATGTAGTCCTGCGAGTGCGTGTCGCTCATGCTGGCGTGCTCGGCAAACTCGGTGACGAAGCGGCGCGCATCGTCGTCCGTGCACCGCTGGTCGCCGAGGGCCGAGCTGAGCTTGGCGGCGCTCGTGATGCCCTTGGGTGGCCACTCGGCGCTGCTGTTAGCCCCGTCACACGAGGTGTCTCACTTCTCGCTCGGCACAATCCTCTCGATGCTGTACTTCTCGCGGATCTTGTTGATCTGCGGGGTGAACTTTGGAAAGTCGGCCTCAAAGTGCCCCAGCTTGCTCGCCATCATCTGGATGCTGCGCTCGTTGCGGCTGTTCGCGACATAGTAGGCCTTGAGGGTGTCGTAGGCCTGCCTGTCGGTCAGCATGCGGGATGGGGGGAGAAGTGGGCACCACTCCACGCTCTCGGACGAGGGCGATTCACCGCGCAGCCGCACTCACTCCGGGGACGTCGACTCGTTGCGGAGGACGCGCTCGACGCCGCTGCTGGTAAGGGCTGCCATGATGAAAGTGGGCGATGAAGAGTTGGAGAGATGTTGATGTGGGGAGTGAAACGAAATGGTAAACGGGTCTTGGCGCTTGTCGATCGGCACTTGGTACGTCATCAACCGGCTGCGGGGCGCTGCGGATCAGGGGCGGTGCGATCGGACTTGGTTTCGCGTGCACGGCCATCTCCAGACGTCGTATGTAATGTCCATGCTCACAATGCATGAAGTAGGCTACAAGGATGGCCCCCTATGGCTCACACGTAACTGTCAAGTCTAGAACCCCTCGCTCTAAGCCACCTCCGCCTCACCGCACGCAGAAGAAGGCCATGCCCTGCCGCGCCTCAGCGGTGGCCGCCTCGAGGTTGCGGTCGTCCTCAGTCGACCACCTGTCCTCAGGCGATATTCCGCTCGCATCTGCACCAGCGGCGTTGAACGCCGCCTCGAAGCGGCGCTGCTGGGCGGCGAGCTGGAGCATGGGGCGGGGGTCCGAATGCCCCGTCAGCACGATGAGCGCCGAGTTGGCGGGAAGCGCCTCGTGCAGGCGCTCGAGGCGGGCGTTGAAGCGCTCCAGCGCGGCGCCCACCTCCTCCTCGTCAGCCGTCTCGGTGTTGACGCCATCGCCACCCGAGTTCCAGTTCTGCACGTTTGCGAGCTCGGTCATACGCGCGAACACGAAATCGTGCTCGCCGACCTTGTCGACCACCGCGTCCACGATCTCGTCGTCGGTCTTGCACGCCACGGCGGTCGTGGCCTGCGCGCCGAACCACCCGCGCGGGTTGCCGTAGTCGGCGACGAGGGAGCGGCGCGGCTTCGCGTTGCGGTTCAGGCGCTCGAAGACTGACTCGGTGTCGACGTTCGGGTCGCCAAAGTCTGGCCCGTGCTGCAACTTCATGCGGAGGAGGTCGACGCACGCACGCGCGTCCTCGCGCGAGTCGTGCCCCTGGTCACTCGTCTGGATCTCGCGCCCCAGCCACTTCTTCGTCAGCCACTTGAGGCTTGGCTTGAACGGTGGCCCGCGCGGGTGGCGGTAAATCTGGGTCGTGTCGATGATAAGCGGGTGGCGGATCTTGAGCGTCGCCATGTCGCAGTCCAGGCTGTGCCCGAGGAGGATGGTGTGCGGCGTGATGATGGGGTTGGGGCCGGTGACAAGCGCCTCCTGCACTGTCTCGAGCGTGTGCTTGGCCTTGTCCATGCGCTCCTTCGTCATGCCCGACCACCTGGTGTCAGCTAGCGCAGGTCGGCGAGCTTACTGAGTCACGTAGTCGGTCACCGGCTTGGGTGGTGTCACGAGCTCGTCGAACACGGCCTCGCCCGTCTCAAGGTCGACAACAGACACGCGCGCCAGCTCCTGCCCGTCCTCCGAGAGCACCTGGGGTCAGCTTCATCCACAAGCCCCGCAGCTGGCACGTACCATCTCACAGTCGATCGCGAGAATGGGGTAGTCGCCTCCCGGCGGCGGCCCCTGTGCGGCGGGCGTCTCAACCCACCCCTCATCGGCGCGGACGTTGCCTCGCGTCCGCTGCCCCGCCTCATTGACCTCGACGATCTTGCTCCGATCCCTCGCAGCGACGGCAACGTCGCCCGCACTCTCATCCACCTCGCCGCTCTCGCGCGCCTTGGCGAGGATCTCGGCGTCGCGCGCCGGCACGTCGCCGGGGATGAACACGTGCGCGCCCGCCTCGACATAGCTCGGCAGGCGGTACGCGTTCAGGGCCATCTCGTCCGGCGTGAGCACGTACAGGAGGGGCGTCGAGTCGCGGCCCTTGACAAAGCTGTCGCTGAGCTTCTTGATCTCGCCCTCGCGCTTGCGCTTCAGCGCGTCGGGGAGGGGGGAGCGCAGCAGCGTGCCCATCACCGAGTGGAGGCGGCGCTGGTCGCCGGGCGCGCGCGTGGGGCACCCGTACGCCCACAGCTTCTGGGCGATCGGGACGCGCGAGGCTTCGGCGCGCGTGGGGAAGGGGAGTCTGTCGTTCGGCTCCAGCCCCGGCAGGCCCAGGTGTTCCGGGAGAAGGCCCGAGGCGAGGAGGACCACCGTGTGCGTCACATGGCTGTGGTGCTGGGGTTAGCGCTGGCGGGGAAGGACCTACGTCGACCACGAGCCATCCCGGCTTGGGCGCCTCCGCCGCAATGTACAGCGACAGGTCGCGGATGTGCTGCTGTCAGCACTGCGTCGCACATGACCCACCGCAATGCCGATGCGCTTCCCTCCGCCAAAGTAGCTCGTGTCGTAGTGAAATTTCGGCCGCTGCTTCTCGAGCTTGCGCTGTTTGCTGCGCTTTGTGACGACGGTGAACCCGTCGTCGGCGTCTGCCTCAGGTAACCTGCGCTTGTCGGGCATGGTGGCAGATATGTCGCTTGAGGACATGGTTTTGTTGTGGTTGAGGCAGCTGGTTCGAAAGTGGGTTGAACTTCTGGCGGTGGCAAATAGAGCTGCGTGTCCGGATCAATCTCGGAACAATTGTCCTCCACCTCCACTCGATACGTCCACCGATGTTTGCGAGCACAAGCGTGCCGATACTCTGACCTCGGCTGGCACAAGCTTGCATACGCTGAACTACAACTGGATGTACAGGCGCTTTGATCATCAAGCATACTCACCGCCACACTCCTGCCTTCCAGGAGCACGGCGGTCAGTAGGCGTGAAAATCAAAGCGCCAGCCCGCTTGCGCAGACTGGTCTTTCCCCCTACCTTGGCGTTTGCCTCACCCACCTTGGCGCTTGCCTCGTTAGACAGCCACCTTAGTGGTGCAGACAGAGTAGACTTCGGCACCAACACGTACAATTGGAGACAACAAGGGGACCCTCGTCATTCCTGGCCGGCGCACACACCCCTCTTCTCCGGATCTTTTCGGCCCCTTCATCGACTCTAATTGCCCCAGCCGCCTACCACCCCTGGCGGTGAACATGGACGTCAACATCGCCGTATTCCACCTGCGTATTCCGCCTGGCGGCATTACCGACTGCGACAGCCTCCTCAAGGCCGTCAACTTCCTCTCCCTGGACGATTACCGCCAGACGGTCGGGGAGCAGCGTCTGCTCTTCGAGACTGAGCTGGTGACTGCGTGAGTCGCATTGCCTGGAGTTTCGCTCACCACGCAGGTAAGCGACAGGCTGCCGCAGACAAGGTGGGCGAGTGAGCATGGGCCTCAAGCCTGTGCGCGTGAGTGAAGCTGGACTCGTCACCTCTAACTCCCCGCCTTGTCAACCTTCCCACCACGATAGTCCTTCGGTTGTGCGACGGCCCATGGGACAACGCTGGAGCCGCCCTCGACAACCTCATTGATGACAGCAAGGACCAGTACCTGCTCACCAAGGACTTGGGCACCAAGGACTTGTACCTCTTTGGCCGCTCTGCCTACCTCGTGAGCGTGAGCTCGAAGCGCGCGCGCTCCCACAGCGCGTGGTGGCTCGGGTCAGGCGGAGCCCAACCGCTGCAACATCTCCCACGGCGCAGGCTCGATGCGCCGCGCCAGCGGGTCTTCGACGTGCTGCGGCTGGCCGCATTTAACCGCACTTTGACGATCCAGGCTTGCTGTCTTGTTTCCGGGGGCGCGCACGGCTTTGAGGAAGTCTTGAGGTCGGTCGACATGACGAGAGGGCAAGGTTGAGGTGAATGTGTAGTTGTGGTGGGAGGTGGAGTGAATGTTGGAACGACGTGGCGTGTCGCGGCTTTTTGTAGACACAAGGGGCCCGAGCCAGACGGGACCGCTGGCGAGGTTCTAAGGGGACGGCGGGATCTCAGAAGGTGTCATTGTCGAGGACAATGGGGCAGACGGCACACGGGGGCGGGCACAGCTCGGACGCCACCAGAAGCAATCAGTCCGCCACCCCCTCGTTCCTACGACCAAGTTGGAACGGGGTAGGTGGAGGGGATCTGTCCCGTCCAAGACGTCCGGCTTCCGGCTGGCAGGCTGCTCTCGCGATATGCTGCTCGGTGGAGCAATTGAGCAAGAGGATGATGTGACGGACAGTTGGTCGGCACGCATCCGTTCGCTGGAGCGTGAAGTGGAGGTCGGTGATGTCACGTGCCAGGAAATACCCCGGATAAACGCGAGATGAGCGGACTCGACGCGACGCGACTGCCCATCATGACGGTTTCACCCTCCCCATCAGCCACAGCCGACGCCATGAGCACCAAACGACAGGCCGACGTCGTCACCTGTCCCGTGTGCGAGCGCACCGTCCCGGCCGCCGAGATCAACCTCCATCTCGACCTGCGGTGTCCCGGTCCAGGCGCAGGCCCCTCCTCGCCACTCCCGGCGAGCGGGACACAGCGGTCGCTCGTGGACCTGACGCAGCCGGAGACGCCCGCAGCGCGCGCCCCAGCACCCATGTTCCGCTCTCGGCCGGCGTCGCAAAGTAACGGCAAGATGGGCGTCAAGCGGTCGGCACCGTCCGAGCCAGCGCGAGAGGAGAAGAAGCCACGCGTCAACGCGCTCAAGGCTGCTCAGCCGTGAGCTTCGGTTCGTTCGCTCAAGCTGACCTCAGGCTTGCGGAACGATCTCGACCGACCACCCTGGCCGATTATGTCGGGCAGGGTGACCTCGTGGGGCCCGGTAGCCTGCTGCGCGCGCGCATCGAGGCCGGCGAGGGCGTGGGAAGCTGTATTCTCTGGGGACCACCAGGGAGCGGCAAGACGTGAGCTGATGCGCGGCGTCATTCAAGTTGACTTGCAGGACCCTCGCGCGGCTGATTGCTCGGAACGCCAACGCCGACTTCAAGGAGCTATCGGCCACGAGCTCGGGAACGGCTGACGTGCGCCAGGTGTTTGAGCAGGCGAAAAATGGCCTCTCGTTGACCGGACGGTGAGGCGCACCGCGGCCTGGCTAACGGCAGGAAGACGATCATGATGGTCGACGAGATCCACCGGTTCACGCGGCCCCAGCAGGACCTGTTCCTCCCCTACGTCGAGAACGGGTGGGTGCAGCTCATCGGCGCGACGACGGAGAACCCCTCGTTCAAGGTGAACGGGGCGCTGCTCTCGCGCTGCCAGGTGTTCACGCTGGCAAAGCACACGCCTGAAGATCTGGAGAAGATCCTCGCCAACGCCCTCAAGGCCGTGTCCGACCCACCACGGCTGCCCGACGCTCTCATCCCCTTCCTTGCTGAGGCGGCCGACGGAGACGCACGGCAGGCGCTCAATGGCTTTGAGCTTGCGCTGCAGGTCTGCGCCATGCCTGTCCAGTCCACACTGGACGAGGATGCCGAACCAGAAGCAGCCCGAGCCAAGCGCGATGAGCAGCTCATGGAGGCGGTACGCCGCGGGCTACGCAAGGGCTACAACCGCAGCGGGGACGAGCGGTACGACATGATCTCGGCGCTGCACAAGTCGATCCGCGGGAGTGACGGCTCAGCGGCGATGTACTGGCTGGGTACGTCACCGATCTGCGCAAAGCTGACTCTCAGCTCGGATGCTGGAAGGCGGAGAGGATCCACTGTACATTGCCCGCCGGCTTGTTGTTGTGGCCTCCGAGGACGTTGGTCTGGCCAACAACGAGGCGCTGCCGCTTGCTATCGCGGCGTACCAGGCATGCCAGTTCATTGGGATGCCAGAGTGCCGAATTAACCTCGCAGTAGGTCTAGCTACGACGGTGTGTGGCACAGCTGACCTCGCAGCATCTGGTCGCGTACCTCAGCGAAAGCCCTAAGTCGACCCGCTCGTACACCGCCTACAACCGCGCCGCACAACTAGCGCACCAAGCGCCGCTTCCACCCGTCCCACTCCAGGTCTGCAACGCGCCGACCAAGGTCATGAAGCAGTTGGGGTACGGCCGGGACTACTCGTACAACCCCAACTATTCTGTGAGCTGCTCGTCTGCCGTCGCTGACCCCAGCATCCAGTCACGAATGACTACCTCCCCCGCGAGCTGCAGAAGAGCTCGTCGCTCCTGCCGACGCCAACAACGCAGAGCATCCTGCGCACATCATCGGTCGAGGCGGAGGACAAGATGTGGGATGAGAGGAAGCTCAAGGAGTGGGAGGAGGACTGCAACGGCGGCGCCCCGTGGCCTGGACGTGCGGTTAGAGACGCGAGACTCATGCGCGGCGAGACCGTCCACCGCGACTCGCAGGAGCGGGGCGACGACGACAGCGCGCCCGTGGCCCAGGGTACCGACAGCCAGGCGGAAGCTGAGCAAGGAGGGGAGCAATAGAGCCTGTATTAGACATGTATCACCACACCTGAGCAGCTGCCCACTCCGCGAGGGGAGGTCCGAGCAACACCGTCTTTTCAGCGCGCCTCTGTCCTTCACGCTTGCATTCTACGCCTTATGTCTAAGGGTCCTCGAAGCCGGTCGTTGGGCGGCGGGGACGGTCGGGGACTGCGATGTCAGCTATGATCGCCGATGTCATTGTGGACAACCCGCACCGCGACGGAGGAGGCGAAAAGAGCCGCACTCCATCCACCGTCTGGGCGAACTCACTGGGGTAGGTGGTGGGGACGCGCTCCGCGGGCTTCCAGCCCATCGACTTGCGGATGGGCGGGACGCCGAACACGAGCGCGGGGCCTGCCGTCAGCACACTATCCTCCCAGCTCTCAGCCGCAATCTCCTTCCTCTCGTCACTCACCCGCGAACCCGATGACGAGCGAGTAGAAGATAACGGGCGACTCGTGCGCGTGGCGTTGCTGGATGTCAGCGAGCTCCGGGTCACTAGGGGAGGAGGGTGCCGGCGAGGTGCGCGCGATTTCTACGCGCATACCGGCGGCGCGGGAAGCAGCAATGACGCCGCTGCGCCTCTCGGCACGAGTTCCCACCGTGGACGGGGTGTGGACGTACCAGGGCGCGGTAGAGGCCGGACATGGTGAGCGGAGTGTTGCAGAAGGTGGTTGGGCGGGGTCCGAGATGGTCGGCTGAGGGACGGGTTTCTACTTTCCCACGGTCGAAACTGGTGACTTCCACCTGCGGCCTGTGGGCCACTGCGGTGACCGCGATTTCACGACCACTCTCTTCGCCTGGACACACGGGTATGCATGCACCTCACGTACTGACTCTAACTTCTAAGGTGGGGACTAATGGCAGGAACGTCCGGGTTCGGCGACTACGATCTTGGTGGGGCGTGGCCCTATGCACAGCACACGGCGGCTGGTTGACGGTTGGTGGGGCTGGCATTAGCAGGTCAGCCGCGTGGCTCGCACCGAGGAGAAGGAGAACGACTACGGGGGCGCAGACCCAGGGGTTGGGGCACGGGGGGATGGGGTGGCGGGGGGTGGTGGGGGCGGGGAGTGGTCACGGCAGACTACGGGAGGCGGGCTCTGGGGGTGAGGACGTGAGGTGCGATCCCGGCCAGCGGGACCACGATGGGACGAGTTGGAGGCGCGATCACGAGGTACCGCTGCACTGGAGGTCCAGGAGCATCTTGTGCAGCTGGCGGAGGGTGCTGCAGAGGGACTCGCCGAAGGCCCTCTGGGCCCGGACGGACGCGCCATCCTGGAGGTAGGCGGCACGGCTCATGAGGCTCTCGATGACACCGATCGACTGGACGACCTCGTCGCTGGACATGGGCTGCTCCATACGGAGGAGGATGCCGCCCGCGACGCGCATGAGCTCCTGGCGCTCGCGCGGGTCGGTGGGCGCGATGGGGGTGTGCTGGTGATCACACTGGGTGTGCTGGGCCGGGAGCTGGGGGGTGTACAGCTCCTGGAGGTAGGTGGGCTGGGTGCGCCACTGGATGTTGCGGAAGCGCCACGCGCCGCCTGCGTTGCCCGGCCACGCGCCGTTCCCCTCATACTGGTACGCCCGGGCGGGGGCGGGGACCATCGCTGGGGTCCATCCCGGCGCAAACGCCAGGCGGGCCACGTCCGACGAGCCCGAGACGCGCACGGTCACCGAGATGTAGTTGGGCACGAAGCCGCGAGGGAAGGGAGGGAGGGGGAGGTACGCGCTTGGTCCGGAGTTGTTACTGGCATCAGCACCGGTGGGGAGCGGGCAGCGCGGCTCTCTCGGAGCTCGGTGACTCACGTCTCGGGGTCACTGTACGGCGGGGGAGGGGAGGCGCTGCCCTGGAGCCAGTCTGTGGACGACATCTTGCAGACGAAGGATGGAGAACAGGAACGACCGGCGCGGCGTAAAATACTCCCCGCGGACCAGCCGTGCGAGAGGGGGAGGGGCGACATGAGTCGTCGCGAGAGGGCGAGGTAGGTCGGCCGTCCGTCGCTGTATCTTCGCATGCGGTCGATGTGCCATGGGGAGCGTCGGTGGGCACGGGGAGAAAGTCGGCGCACCGCACGGGGGCGAGACGCGTCCGCGTCGGTCTGAGTCGCCGACGGCGACTTCAAACCCAGGGCGGCGAGAGGGAACGGCGATGGGGCACGTGTCTTGCATGAGCAGACCCGAGAACGGAACACTCGGCGTCACCCGAAAGCCGCTCATGCGGGGAATGACACAAACTTCTCGCCCCACCTCACCTCGACTCGGGAAGACAACTGCGGCTTGGGAGCGCAGACTCATCGACGCAAGCCAAGCCAGCGAGCGCTCGCAGCCGACGCTGCGAGGTGCCGCTGGGGGCTGCCAAAGTGATGTGCCTCTTGATCCATTGTCGAGAAGAGCTGTCTCTCGTTGCCCCATCACCGAGCTTGAATCAGATCTTGCCACCGTCAATGGAACCGCTGATGCCATGTCCATTCTTCTTCTCACCGCGGCGGCACGTGAGCACCACACCCGATATGCCGGCCTCCACCCCACACCGTTACGGCGACTCCACTCCAGCATTTAATGCTGACCATCTGCTCTTGAACCTTCTCAACAAACAACTCACTCCCGCCTCCTCCCCTTTCTTCATCCTCACATCTAGCCCACCATGGCCTCGATCCCACGGCCCGCTACCGACCCTCCGACCTTCACCTCCCCCCGCCTGCGCTCGCCGAGACCCTTCCGCCACTCTGACGGCGAGAGGTATGCCCTCAGTATCCCATCCCTGCTAACGTCAGATGGCATCCCGCCAGAGATCCAGACTCGCACTCGGACTGGGAGGGTAGCGACTTCAACAGCTCCGAGGGCGAGCGCGGCGAGCCATACACCCTCCCCCTCCCCTTACCCACCGGCAACGGCTGGCCGTCCGACTTCCACTCGTCGCTCACTCCCCAGGGAACGTACCAACACTACAACTCCATCAATGCCACCCACGTCCACTACCACTCGATCCAGCCGCACCCTGGCTACCCCGCATCCCACCAGGCGACGGCACTCCATCCTGTCGCTTCTGCGCACCACGCACCGCCTCCCTACCACCCAGCGCCATCTTCCGCCCCGCCTCCGCCTTGCTCGTCGCCATACTGCGCGCCGTCCTCCAGCTACTGGACACCGCCTCCTATGGCTCAGCCCTACCAGGCCCCACCAACGGGCAACCCTTGGCCGGCGCCGCCCCCCATCTACAATCACCACCCCAACCCCTGGAGCAGCCAGCCGCATTCCAACGTCGTGTCACTCAACGACTGGCCCCTCGCAGAGTCGACAACCACCCCGCCCCGCTTCCGCGCAACCCGCGCCATGTCGCAAGACTCGGACACCTACTACCGCGACCCCGACTGGTTCCTCCCCGCGTACCGGCGGCACCCGTCCTACGATGTGACCTTCGCCTCATCCCACCCCAAGCACCGCGACAACATGCCCCGGCCCACCCACAGGCAGCTTCGCAAGGCGGAGCGCTACGTCCAGGACCGGGTTCGCCGCGCCGCTTGGCAGATGGCTGTGGCAGCCGCCGCGGCGGCCACAGCCCGTGCCTCCGGACGCTCTGGACCATCTACCAGCGTCGAGGCGGACGCAAGCCCAACCCCAGTTGAACTTGCCGAAGGTGCTCCAGCCCCCACCAGCTCCGACGGGTCGCCCTACACCGACGCGAGCAGTGTCGCAGAAGCTGCTCCCGACACCCCGTCAACGGACACCGGAAGCTTTGACGACTGGCGTTCGGGCCTCGGGAGCATCCAGGAGGGGACTGCCACCACCACAGGTCCAGCAACCCCCTCACCCACCGTAGGCGGCGTGCCCGCCCGCGAGTTCCTCTCGGGGCACAGGTACTGCGCCATCACCGACACTTTCGTGCCGGACCCCCGCCCCGACCTCCGCTACCGCTCCCCGCGCCGCCATCCGATGCGTGTCCGCCTCCAGCGCTCGCACTCGATGGTCCTTGCTTCACGCGCCAGCGCCGAGACGAGTGGCAGCAGCAGTACCACCTCGCCGCGCACGCCAACCTCGACCGCGGCCAGCGGCTCCTCCTCGCCCCGCCACGACCACCTCGAGCCCCGTAGCCACCGCCCACGTCACCAGAAGCCGAAGCAGGCCGGGCGGGTGTGGGGCTTCGAAGAGTTCATGGCAATGGGCAAGGATAAGTTCGGGAAGCGCAGCGACGACCAGGATCGCGAGAGCCCGTGAGGGCAATATCATGTGAGGAAGGTGGGTCTGGATGGCTGTAGCTGCTTCGATATATGAACAATGCATTTGGTACCAGTCGAGCAACTCCACGGCTTGACTTGACGGTGGCTCGAGAATGCCAGGAGTGGGGCAGAGTGTTTACGGGATACACTTCACAGCCTTTAGCCTATTACTAGCTTAAATAGCTTCCGGTTAATGTGCCCTTTGAATCTTAATCGTGTGGCCATGTGGCTGCCGCTGTCACTGCCATCCTTGCCTACCTTGCCTCGCGCCGCTCACACAACTTTGGCATCACAAACAACGTTCAATTAACCCTTGCACCTACTTTCACCCCATCCCTTCTCCCCCTCTGGCGATCAGAACAGCTTCTCAAGGATCTTCTGTTTCAATCCGGGCGGCCCCTCCTCGTCCTTCTTCTGCTGGTAGTAGGCGTCGAGCTCGTCGAAGAACTCGGTGTCGGTGCGCAGGTCGATGTCCTTGGCGCGGTGGAACGGAGTGCGCTTGAAGATCTTGAACCCGAGGCCAATGCCACCCGCAACCGCGAGCTGCCGTCAGTTTGCGAATGCCTGGCAACTCACAATGCCGTAGTTGAAGATGAAGGTCGCCGTGTCCCAGTTCATGAAGACGGCGTAGCCCTGCACGAGCATGAAGAGGGGCGACCACATCAGGGCCCAGTACCCGCTCCACGGCTGCCACCGCGAGGTGACGGGGAGGAACGAGGCCTTGTCGATGCCCTGTACCTTCATGGCCTTGTGGAAGCGCAGGTAGGTGATGGCCATGATCGACCAGTTCGCCATGGCCGAGGCCGTGCAGAAGGAGAGGATCCAGTTCAGGACCTTGGCCGAGCCGGAGCCGAGAGCGAGGTAGGAGAGGGTGCTGAGGGTCATGACGACCACGACGCAGTAGTAGGGGTTTCCGCTGATCGTAAGCATGCGCGGTGAGACGGGGGAGGCAACGCACTGCTTGTTGGTCTTGCGGAGGAAGCCGGGAGCCTTGTGGTCAAGGGCCAGGGCGTGCAGCGACCGCGATGCGTTGAAGGTGTACGCGTTACCGGCTGAGACGATGACGGTGATGAGGCCCGCGTTGATGATGGACGGCAGGATAGGGATCTTCAGACGGGTCATGGCGATAACACTAGTGTCAGCGGCAAAGCGTGGGACACATACTAGGGGGACGCGCCGGCGTAAGTGTCCGCGCCGTTGAGGAGGGTCGGGTCGTTGGAAGGGACGAGGATGCCAACGCAGATGGCGCCGCCGATGAAGAAGACGATGAGGCGGAACATGATAGTCTTGAAGGCGCGCGGGATGGTCTTGCGTGGGTTGGTCGCCTCACCCGCGATCATGGAGATGTAGTCGGGCCCGGCCATGCAGAAACCGGCGACGTTGACCGCGTTGATGAAGGACAGCAGCCGGTCGGTTGCGGTGTCACCCATCCATGGGCCGGGGTCCTTCCAGTACCGGAAGCCGAAGCGATCGTTGAGCGGGTTACCGCCAAGCATGGTGATAAAGGTGAAGAAGATCAGGCCGAGAGCCATGATGACCTTGCCCAACGCGAGCCAAACTGAAGTTAGCTTCTCAATGCACCCAGCACTCACACTCTGCCTCGCCGAACACGTCGGCGCGGTAGATGTTCAGTGCAAGGTAGAAAAGCAGGGAGACGGTGATCATGATGGCCGGGCTCTGGTCGTAGCCCCAGTAAGCCATGAGGGTGTTGATGATCGTCGCCTCAAACATGATGTAGGACGTCTGCTGGAACTAATCGTCAGTGCCTAGGGCGGCTCACTAGGCACTCACGAACATGTTGTAGCCTGCAGCTACACCCAGCGCCGGGTCGACGATACGGGCGGCCAGTCGGATATAACTGCCATCGAGAGGGAGGAGGGAGACGATCTCGAGCTGGCATTGAGCGATCGCGAAGATGACGCTCGCCCAGAAGATGAAGCCGACGAGGAGTGCGAGCGGGCCGCCGGGAAGCCCCGAGCCGATCGCGACGAAGAGCGCGGCGCCGATCGAGCCGGCGATGGACGTGAGCTGGATCTGGCGGGCGCCGAGCTTGCGGTGCACCACGGCCTTGGCGACACGGTCGGTCATGTCGTCGGTACTGTCGGTCTCGAGCACGTTCACCTCGGAGCTGTCCGTCTTCTCCACTGTGTCGTCTTTCCGCTCCATGTTCGACATTGTGCGGGGCGAGATGTGGGGAAGAGCCGAGGGGTTGTAACCATCTTATAGATGTGGAGACTGGAGAACGGATAGATGGACGCCACCGGGATTGGATGTACCGGTCCCTCGGTCGCTTAGCAGCTATCATATCGCCGCCCACATAATCTCCACCGCGCCTGCTGTTTGGACTCCGCCAAGAGCCTTGTTGACCCGCCTGTTGACGGTCTTGTTTGGTCCCGAAACCCGGAGGTCAGCTGTGTGCTCTCTGGACTCCTTGGACTCCGCGCACTCGGGAATACCCGAGCGGCGTACTCTGCTGGTCCACATGATCTTGAGTTCGCGACGAATGTGAAGGCCCGCATTGCTGTTCGCTGACAATCTTGGCAAGTGGGCAGTGGCGCAGTGGGCGGAGTCAAGATCATGACTCCGCGGAGTCCAGAGGCAGGGTCTCAACTCCGTTCCGTTATCACGGCTGGTGACTCCCAGATACCGTTCCTCCCCATTCCCCACCATCTCGTCTGGGCTCCGGACTCCGCCATGCGTCCCAGTACCGTTGCGGCCGAGTCGAGGCTGAACTCTGTCTTGACTCGATACACCCCGTGGCGCCGATAAAAGCTCTATCGCAGCGCTATCGTCCCCACCCACCCAGCTATCGACACCATGACCGTCCCGCCCACGCCCCCCAAGCTTGTCGAGATCGACGCGTCCGAGCCCCTCGAGAAGATGTTCGAGGTGATCGCGCGCGACGGCGGCATCATCGTCAAGAACCTCCTCTCGCCCGAGCTCCTCAAGGAGTGCATGGACACGATCGAGCCCCACTTCGAGACGCGCAAGTGCTACGACCAGAAGTCGTCGTCGGGCGAGCTCGGCGACGACTTCTTCCCGGCCGGCTCGATCCGCGTCTACGGCCTCCTCGCCAAGTGGACCAGCCCGCTCATCAAGATCATGCGTCTGCCCGTGTGGCAGGGGATCATGGACCGCTTCCTGAGGTGAGCACGGCCGACGGTGCCTGCAGATCGGGGGCACGATCTCGGAGTGGGCGATTGGATCCACGCTGACATCAGCGACGAGTACCACTCGTACACCGGCGAGAAGCTCCTCAAGCAGAAGTCGGGCTACATGCTGGCCAGCACGGCGGCGATGCGCCTCGTCCCCGGCAGCCAGGCCCAGCCGCTCCACAGAGTGAGTGACAGCATCCTGCACGCCGCCCCGGTCTGCCACTGACGGCCAGGACCAGATCGCCTACCTCGTCCGCCCCGACCCCTCGAACCCGCTCTACACGCCGATGATGGGCTGCCTGATCGCGGGCACGAACTGCACCTACCGCAACGGCGCGACGGCGGTCATCCCCGGCTCGCACCTGTGGGGGCCTGACCGCGCGCCCAAGGTCGAGGAGGTGACGTACGCCGAGATGGCGCCGGGCTCGGCGCTCTTCACCCTCGGCTCGACGTTCCACGGCGCCGGCGAGAACAAGTGCGAGCCCGGCGAGCCCGATGCGCTGCGCACCCTGTTCGCCGTGTTTGGGCAGCGCGACACCGTCCGCCCGGACCAGGAGGAGATCCTCACCACGCCCATCGAGATCGCCAGGCAGCTGCCGGACGACATCCTCCGCATCGCTGGATACTGTGAGTTCAATGGCGACCGGGCTGACGGGCAGACAAGGCTGTGTCGGGCGTTGGGTACGTCGAGAACCACGAGAGCGCCGTCGACTACCTCCACGGCGCTAACAGCCTGGGCAAGTTCGGCCCTTCGGCCTAGGCAACTGGAGAATCGGGGACTTGTATTTCGGAAGCCGAGGGTTAATAGCTTGATAGCCCATTGTTAGATGTTATCTGCGTTGTTTTGGCACGAGCTGCGTTCTTTTGGTTGCAAGTGGAGGCGACTAGTCGCCCGGGAGCTTGGGCACCTGACGCTACACTTGCCGCTAGCTGTCCACTGCATCCACGAGTGCAGCGTAGTGGTCAAACGACCTGCACATGACTGGTGGGCAGAAGCGCTTACTGAAATTGCCGGGACGATAAGAGGCCACACTAATACCACCGGAATTCAGAATCACCCATCTCATCTCTGGAGTCCGCCATCGCAATGTACGTGACAGCCTGCGAGGCCTGCCGCAAGGCCCGGATCAAGTGAGTCTCCACCCAGCCTTGCTGATCAGGTGCATCCGGCCGTCGCTGGGACAGGATCCCTCGCAGGTGTGCGAGCGGTGCAAGTCGGCGGGGCTCGAGTGCCTGACAGTCAAGCGGCGCGTCGGGCGCCAGCCGGGGGTCAAGAACAAGAAACGGCGCATGATGTCGTCGGTCGACCTCGTCGGAACGGGCGACGGGGAACATCTTCCGGTTCCGCTACACGCGCTTGCCTCCGATGCGGATCGGCAGGTCTTATCAGGGTGAGTCGCCAGCAGAGATCGGCTGAGACAGATCCGTCGAACCACCCAACCTCCAACGTCTTCCCCCGAACACCAACGACATACTCGACCACCATGCTGAGTGGGTCTCCAAGATCCACGCTCCTTCGGGGAGGGACGGTATCGCCGCTCGCCTTGATGCGCTGTTCGCCTTTCAGGCCGATACAGCCTTGGAAGTGGACGAGCCGCTGGCCTTCGGCGGACGGATCGATGTCAGCTAGCAGTTTATCCACACCAGCTGACAGCAGATGGCTCGGCCAGACGTGTTCCCAGAACACGACGTGATCTCGCTGCAGATCATCTCCCTGCAGGAGGCACAGCACATGTTTGACGAGTGAGCTGCCTCGGCCCTGCTTCAGCTCACGACAGGTTCATGCGTCTGGTGACCAACGGCTCAATGCACTTCGACCCGCGGCTGCATACGCTCGCCTCGGTGCGGCGGTCTAGCTCCTTCCTCCTGGCAGTGATCCTAGCCGTGGCGAGCACGTACACCGAGATCTGCGCCTCGGCCAACCTTCACTCGCAGCTCATGGCGCACGCGGAGCGTCTCGAGGCCTTCGTGCACAAGCACAACTACAAGTCCATCGAGATCGTCCAAGCGCTCTGCCTGCTCTCCGCCTGGTCTGAGGTGCCGTCTATCCTCTCTCGCGACAGGGCGTGGACGTATGTCTCGCGGGCGATCGCGCTGGCGATCGAGCTCCGGCTTGATACGGCGCTGCCATACTGCGTCGAGTCGGACCCGGCGTATGACGCCTCCACACACGACATCCTCCTCCGGAACGCCCAGAGAACATGGCTGCTCCTGTTCATCTACGACCGAGTGAGCTGTGGCTGGGCGGGGCTAATGGCAGAACACGTCGATGGTCGCCGGTCGATACTCGCTACTCCCTGAGACGGGGATCACCTCCCAGTCCAATCTGGAGCAATGGGGGCGGCATCCGGTGCGCGGCTTCCAACAGGGGGGTAGTGCTAACTCCAGCGTGCTGCGGATCGAGATGCCTCAATCTGCGGCTCAGTACTGATGCGCAAGCTTATCGTAAGCTAGCCGAAGGGTTTCCAAAGCTGACAACAGTTCAAGCTCAGCCAGGAGAGTGCGCTCGCTATGGAGTTTCCGCTACAGCGAGCCCACATCGAGCGATGCTTGGCCGAGTGGCGCACCACATGGGCAGAAGAGATCCGAAGTGGGTCTCGATCGTCTAATGCGCTTACCCAGTCACGCACGAGTACGACATCATCGCTCGCTTTGGCATGTTTGTGCTGGTGCTCACCATCCTTCGGCGCAAGCTGCATTTCGGGCACGATGACGCCGAGTGCCGCGCGACGTGCGAGACGTACGCGTTCGAGGTCGTGTGCACGGCGATCAACCACTACAAATCCTGGCCTGGCCTGCTAAACTCGGCGACTTTCGAGTGAGTCTCTCCACGGCTCAGCTGACAGCAGCACGAGCATGGTGGCATTCTGCGCCATCTACACCGTCCAAAGTATCAAGTACCCTTCCGACTGGAGCCTCTTCCGTCTCGCTACCCTGCAAGAACTGGTCGCTGAGCTGAACAAGCAGGCTGCCGTCCGGCATCCCGGGTACGCTGAGGACCGACTGACGGTCGTCGATGCCATGTCGCGCCAGATCTCGCGTGCCATCAAGCACGTCCTCTGCCGCATTCGTCCCATGGCCGCTCCAGCGTGGGACTCGGGATCAGATCCACAGCCCGTGGAACGGTTCGACCTCGACCAGCTCATCACCGTGCCGGAGTGGGACTTTGCCGAGATATCGCCAAGCTTCCCCAACCTGGCGGTGCCCATGTTCGATTTCAACCAGTGAGTTGGCACGGAAGTGTTAGCTGACGCTCAGAATTGCGTCGTTCTTCGGCGAGGGCTCCGCGTGACAGTGGAACGGAGGTGTGTTGTTAGAGTTGTCTTGGTTAGAACAGAGTGTTGTACGAGAGGATGTCACCGGATAAGAAGCTCTCAGACCTTTATACCTCTGCGCAACCGTCTATACCCCGCAACAGACGCTGATCGTGAGGTGTGGGCAGCACCATGGTGGCAGACGACCATTTGGTGAGAGGTGGCCAACCTCCACTTTCCAGGCACGGACGGGATCAAAAATGTTGAGGGGTCTCCCACGGTTGGTGGAGGCTGGTTGCTGGGTGGGCGGCAAGATTTTCCACTTCGCCCTGCCATCTCTGGGACCTGACTGGACTCTGGCTGGCGCAGAGACAATTCTCAACTCCTCTTAACCTCCCTCCCTTTCATCTCCCTCCCCACCACTTGCTTTTCACCATGGGCAAGGGCAAGAACACCGTCAAGAAGGAGGGCCATGGGCGAGTAAAGGGCAAGTCCGCCTCGGGCTCCAAGCTCGTCGGCGAGTTCGCCACCGGTGTCACCCGCGTCAAGGGCGAGAACTTCTACCGCGATGCCAAGTCGGCCTCGCGCGTCAAGATGCTCAATGGCGGCAAGGCCGTCCGCGACCGCGACGGCAAGATCGTCAAGGCCGCCGCCTTCCAGTCCAAGGAGGCCGAGCCCGGGCGCGTGCAGCCCGACAAGCGGTGGTTCGGCAACACGCGTGTCATCTCGCAGGACGCCCTCGACCACTTCCGTACCGCCCTCGCCAACCACAAAAGCGACCCGTTCTCGGTGCTGCTCAAGCGCAACCGCCTGCCGATGGGCCTCATCCAGGACGAGAGCAAGAACGCGAGCGGCAAGCGCCCCCACATTGTCGACACCGAGCCGTTCTCCAACACGTTCGGGCCCAAGGCGCAGCGCAAGCGCCCCCGCCTCGACATGGGCTCGTTTGAGGAGCTCGGCGAGAACACCGCCGCTATCGATGAGGCTGCCGACGAGGCCGCCGCCATGATGACTCTCGAGGAGGCTCAGGCCGCCAAGGAGGCCGCCCGCGAGGCCGCGTACGGCAACGCTCGCTCCCTCGTCTCGGCTCCCATCTACCAGAAGGGCACGTCCCGTCGTATCTGGGGTGAGCTGTACAAGGTGCTCGACTCGTCGGACGTCGTCATCCACGTCCTCGACGCGCGTGACCCCATCGGCTCCCGCTGCAAGCCCGTCGTCGAGTACCTCCGCAAGGAGAAGAGCCACAAGAACCTCATCTACGTCCTCAACAAGTGCGACTTGGTCCCAACCTGGGTTACTGTGAGTGTCTTTCTCGGTCTTGTCACCGTCATCCCCCCCTTCCCACACCATCCCACCCCATTCCCATCCCACACTCCTGTCAGGGTGATTGTGCCTCTTCTACACAATTGGCTGTTACGAGAGTGGAAGAACGAGCGTCTCTCCGCCAGTGCCCCACCTCTGTGCCCGTCTTGGGTTTCGGAGGCCACAAAGTTGTCATCCGTTTTGGATGTTCGGCGAGGGGCCAAGGGGAGACGATGGAGAACCGATAGAGTTGGAGTTTGGACCGCCCTTGCGCAAGTTCTCGTCCGGATTCCTTAGTTTTGGATCATACATCTCTTGCTTTCGAAAGCTCTCAACGCTTTGCGCTTGCGCTGACACTCTAGGCTCGCTGGGTCAAGCACCTCACGCTCTCGGCGCCGACCATTGCCTTCCACGCCGCCATCAACAACTCGTACGGCAAGGGTACCCTTATCCAGCTCCTCCGCCAGTACTCGGTGCTGCACTCGGACAAGAAGCAGATCTCAGTCGGCTTCATCGGGTACCCCAACGTCGGCAAGAGCTCCATCATCAACACGCTCAAGAAGAAGAAGGTGTGCACCGTCGCCCCCATCCCCGGAGAGACAAAGGTGTGGCAGTACATCACCCTCATGCGCCGCATCTACCTCATCGACTGCCCCGGTGTCGTTCCTCTGAGCGCCAAGGACTCCGAGTCGGACACTGTCCTCAAGGGCGTCGTCCGTGTCGAGAACCTCGAGACCCCCGCGGAGCACATCCCCGAGCTCCTCGAGCGTGTGCGCAAGGAGTACATCGAGCGGACGTACGGCCTCGAGCCCCGACCGGGCGGCTGGAAGGGTGAGGAGGGTGCCACGATCCTCCTCAGCGCGATCGCCAAGAAGTCGGGCAAGCTGCTCAAGGGTGGCGAGCCTGACCTCGAGAGCGCGGCCAAGATGGTCCTCAACGACTGGATTCGCGGCAAGATCCCCTACTTCGTCCCCCCTCCCGACAAGGAGGCCGACTCCGAGATCAAGAAGGAGGGCGTCGTCACCGAGGCTACGGGCGAGGCCGCCAAGCTCCTCGAGGAGCAGGAGCGCGAGCTCGGCAAGGCCCTCGGCGAGAAGCGCGTCAAGGGCGTCAAGCAGGAGCTCAAGGCGATCATCACCATGCCCAAGTTCATGGGCGACGACGTCAAGCGCCTTGCCGACGAGGAGTCCGACGAGGAGATGGCGGACGGCGAGAGCGACGATGCCGCGGCTGCGGTTGAGGACGACCTCGACGACGAGGACATGGAGGACGATGACGAGGATGAGGAGGAGGAGGACGACGACGACGATGAGGTGGACGAGGAGGATGGCGACCTCGCATGGGAGGACGTCTTCCCCGACGACGCCGAGGCCGACGCCCCGCCCAAGAAGAAGGCCAAGCGCGCTGCTGAGGCTGAGGTCGAGGAGGAGGGGGAGGAGACCCCTGGCAAGGAGAAGCGTATGACTACCAACAAGAAGAAGTCGACCAACTTCTACACCTTTGCCGTGAGTCCAGCTGCCAGAAGTCGACGACCAAAGCTGACAGACAGAACGTCAAGAACCGCAACCGCGACCGCAAGACGCCCAAGAACCCGAGCGTGCGCGAGCGCGGGCGCGACAAGAAGAAGGTGGCGCGCAAGTAGGCTGCTTCCTCTGTCGTGTCGGTTCTTTGGACATCTTGTAGCGATCTGTCGGGCTGGCGTCTTAGATGCCTAGACATTGTGTAACATTGTTGTATCCTAATGCATACGATGTGTCATCTGTGCCAACTGATTAGTGACATGGGAGGAGTGTGCGGGGAAGTTCTGCTGCGGTGCGCCGAGCATAGCTCCGCGGTCATCTGACAGGCGCGAAGCAGCAGTGTTACTTCTCTGCAGCACCCATGCTCGAAGCACCCGCGCTCAGCTCCTTCGGCAAGGAGCACGGGTGCGGCGTGGGTTATGGGAGCGCGATAGTGTGGAAGTTGGGGAAGACGAGCTCGTCGACGAGCGTCTTGCGGACCACGTCGACGATGAAGCGCTCGACCTTGCCGACATTGCGGAGGACGTGGGCGTCGGCGTGGCCTATCTCGCTCTCGATGTGCAAGTGGGGGAGGATCCGCTGGCCCGGCGTCACCGGCTGGTGGTGGCCGTACCCGTACGGTGCGTTGTGGTCGTGCTTCTCCGCCGAGGTGCCGTCGTCGCCCGTGTCGACGATGGTGATGTGCACGCGGTTCTTCCTCGACGAGTACGCGATCACGACATCAGCGGCGAGCGTCAACCCCGTAATGACGAGCTTGAGGGGGAGGCTCATGAACAGCGCGGAGGGGTAGTTGACCTGGAGCGAGGTGAAGAGCGTGAGGCTGAGGTCGGCGGCGTGCTCGACGCGCAGGTGCATCTGGACGGGCGGGATCGAGCCAGAACGGTCGTTCTCGAGGCCCGCTGGACGCACCGGCGGGCTCGGGGGCGGAGAAGACGGTGGCGCAGCTGAGTCGCGGCGCGCCTGCCCCGTCCCTGTCTGGGTGGCTGGGCGGAGGTCGTCGCCAAACTCGTTCCGCGAGTGTACCCGGCTGGGCGGGCGAGATGCGCGCATCGGGGAGCCGAATGGACGGCGGAGAGCGAGAGCGCCGACGCCAAGGCCTACGCTCGCGACAGACCGGCTCCCTATGCCAGAGTACACGCTCTCCCCCTCATCGTCATCGGGCGACCCTAGCCCCGACAGCGCGACAGGGCGGACGGGCGCGCTCGCGTGTGAGGGATACCGTCCCCGCCGGGGTCGGGGGGAGATGGGGAGCGGGTGGTGGAGAGGGGTATGGGCGGGCGGGTAGGCCTGGGGATGGGCGTGGTGGGCGGCGTAGGGCGGGGGAGGGGACCGGAGGGGCTCGTCGAACTCGTCTGCAGCGAGCTGCGCGGCTTCGAGCTCACGCGCCTCGATCTCGGCGTCGCCCTCCTCGTCGCCCTCGTCGAAGGCGCGCCACACGTCGCGGATGTCCTTGATCTCGACGCTTGGGCCGACGTTGCCAAAGTCGAAGGAGGACACCGTCACGGGGCCCAGGAAGGAGGGGCGGGCGGCCGTGTTGAGCTGCGAGTTGAGGGCGGCCATGAGGCCCTCGGCGAGGGCCTGCCCCGTTGGGGAGGGCTCGGAGAGGAGGGACCAGTCGATTTCCACGGACATGATGTTCACGCCCGTGGGCGCATGGTCGGAGAGGTGGAGAGGAGGGTTGGGTGGCGGATGAGAAGATGGTACAAACAGCTGCGCAGCTGCGGTGCAACTTTCCGGTCGGCAATGGAATCGGGCTACAAGGCCAGGGGCCCGAAGGTGGAGGCAAGGAACAATGGTTGTGGAGGGCATCACGTGATCGCTGGGTGGTATCGTTTCGACTGTGAACCACCTGGTATTGAGCTAGTAGGTGCGCATCTGATGGCTGATCATGGTTGATGGTGCATGCTGCGCCCTCCTCGCGCCTCTCGCGGCATCGCCCTCCCACCCTGCAGTCCAGTCATCCTTTGCGCGTTCACACTTTGCTTCCTTACTTTGACTCACTCAATCACTCTTCAACACTCCTCCTTTCACCATCTCCTCACAACCCCAGCTCAACCTCTTCAGCTCTCCTATCCCGGCGCCTCATTGTTAGTGCCTCACACGAGTCTCGCTGACCTGCTGCAGACAATCACCTACCGTCCCCCGCCTCGGCTCAGGAGCTCTCTCTCATACCTTCCCTTCCTTCCCCCGCCCTCCTCGCTGCCCACCATCGTCGGTCGCCAAAGGCCGCCTCTGCCCAGCTCAAGCCTCACCATGCCCAAGACCCCGGGCGATCGCTCCGCTGGGAGTGGTGGAGCCTCTGCTCTCTCGGCTTCCTCGCAGCCCACTATTCCTTTCAAGCCCATCCCCGTCGAGCTGTCCAGCCGCGTGCTCGAGTGCCCTCACATCCTCGAGGCCATTGTGGCGTACACCCCTCGCGCCACGCAGCTCGCTTGCCTCCGGGTCTCCCAGTCCATGCACGACGCGGCTGGGCGTTCGCTCTACCGTAATGTCCACATCGGCGGACGTGCCGGCGCCAGCCTGGCTCTCTTCTTCCGCGGTGCTCTCATCGGAACCGGCCTTGGAGACGAGGACAAGGAGCTCGCCAAGTGCCCCCTCTCAGACGGCAAGGAGTGCACGATCCACGACTGCAAGCCCCTGGAGCCTCAGGAGAGCCCCGACTCGGCCAGCCTCGAAAGTGCCTTTGAGCAGGCCAACAGCTCTCCAGCTGCCACTTCCCAGACTCCGATGACTCTCGATGCCCAGGCCCCTCTGGAGACACCCCCCAAGACCAAGACCCAGAAGCGTAACCAGCGCCGCCGCGTCAAGGAGAAGCGCGACAAGAAGGTCACCCCCAGCACCTCCAATAGCTCGGACCCTCCTGAGGACGAGCCCCCCGTCACCAACTTCAAACTCGATCTCCTTGAGCATGTGCGCGTCCTCACCATCTCTACGCACCATGCCTGCGACTGCCACCTTTATGGACCGTACGCCAGGGTCTTCCTCCCGAATCTCCAGATCGTCCGGGTTGCCTCCGACTTCCTCCGCACCTTCGAGCTCCTCCCAGTGTGTGACGCTCGAACCTGCAAGTTGCTCTCGAATGTCAAGTGCCACAAGCTCGTCCTCCGCAACCTTGACGGCAACGGCCTTCCCCTTGAGGAGCACTTCGGCCAGCACGGCGAGCCTTTCCCCATTTGCAAGGAGCTCGTCGTCTTCCTTCCTATGGATGGTCGCCGTCTCACCACCGATTTCGATAACATGAACCGTTGGCACTACCGGATGCTTCAAGGGCTCGGTCTCTGCTTCCCCAATGCGCCCGACCTCAAGTTCGTCTTTTACCCGACGTGGGAGGGTTGGGACCAGTCGGACGATGCCTTCGCCTTCATCCATGGCCACGCCCCGGTCACCCCCGATGACATCGTTTACAGCATGACCTCCTTCCTCCAATACGAGGGACCCCAGTGCACCATTTATGGAATGGGGAAGCTCCGCTGGGCTGCCGACGGCGACATCGCCGCGACCTTCAAGCACCACTTCCCCCACACGGCCCTCACACAGCGGGCCATTCTCGACATGGTTCGCCACGAGCTCCGCACCTCATCGCTTTACCTGGCTATCTCGCCATTGCCCGACGAGGAGTTCGTGTACGACCCTGGATACCCCGAGCACAACACCTACAAGACCTTCAACGAGTACCTCAACGACAAGAACGCGCGGCGTGGCGAGATTACTGCGTACGATTAGAAGCGCAGTGGTGTGGAACAGATGAAAAGTGAGAGAGAGCCACAACATAGGGGTGGAACGAGTATGGGTGAGGCATTGATCACTCCCAGTTGTACTGTATATAGAATCGGCGGCGAAGGTTGAAGACAAATTTGTACATTTTCTCGAGGGAGAACGAGATACGACGTCTGGAAACATGCATCATAGCCGTGTACTGTGTCCAGGCCAAGTCTCACCATCTCACCCTCCCGGGCCTAAAGAGGGAGAGAAGACCCATGGTTGAAAGTGTGCAAAGTCCAGGCCGCCCAGGTGTCGCCCTCATTAGTATTCAGGTAAGTAGAATTACACTTGTCCAGTTATTACACTTGTCCAATTATTACACTTGTCAAATATGTAGCCCCTATTGTGTTTCGTGACAGAGTGGGGCAGGAAGGTGTTACCCAAAGTGGGGCAGGTTGTCAAGCCCAATTCGCTGTTAAGGCGATCACAACACATCAACTGTCTCACATCCACCACTAAAGCGAGCGCTAGCGGCCTCCCTAGCTCTCTACAGTCTGTCCGTTTCCCATGGATCTCACATACCCTCTATCATCCTCTATCCCGCCCTCCACACATCTCTGCCGAGTCGCGAGCTGGTGGGTGTCAGTCGGCGCCTTCTGACCCGCAGACCTCTTGACCTCTGCGATGGACACACCACGCCCCGCGCCAACTCCCCGAGCGCTCGAGGTGATCCGGCGCATCGGGCAATGCCCGCACATCATCGACGCGATCATGGAGTACGCGTCGCCCGCAACACGCGTCGCCTGCCTCTGCGTATCGCGCCAGTTCTACAAGTCGGCCTCGAAAGCCCAATACCACACGGTCCGCCTCACCCAGGCCAACATGACGGCCTTCTTCCGCGGGGCGTTCATCGACACCGGCAACGAGGACGCGCTGGCCGAATGCGACCTCGCTAAGGGACTCGATAGGTGCACAAAGCACGTCCCGGAGGAGCTCGAGTGCTATGGGGTCTGGGAGAGCGCCGGCAGCCTCGTGCCCTCCGCCCCACCGGCGGTCAACATGAAGGCCCCGCTCCTCAAGCTCGTCCGGGTGCTCACGATTAGCCAGCAACACTCGTGCCTCTGCAAAGTCTACGCGCGGCACCTGAAGACTCTGCTGCCCAACCTCGACACCGTGCGCATCGCGACCGACCCCGTTAGCCCTGGATCTTTCCAGGTCAGGAGCCTCTGCGACTCTGGCGAGTGCCCCCTCCTCCAGGCGATCCAGGTGCGCAAGATCGTCCTGCGCAACCTTGATGGGGGTGGCCTCCCGCTCCCCACCCGCGATTGGGCGTCCCACCATCCAACACAAATGAGCGAGCTCGTGGTCGTCCTCCCGACCGATGGGCGCCGCCTAGAGAAGTCGTATCCCCGCGACTTCGATGGATATAGCGCCGATGAGGCCGACTTGGACGCGGTCGGCATAATGTTCTATAGCGAGCCCGAAACCCTCAAGATCACTGTCGTCTTCTACCCCATCTGGGAGGGGGAGGATACCGAGGCGACCCCCGTCGAGCCAGAGCAGGTGTGTCGGGGAGTGGGCCACGAGCCGCTCGTCTGGCTCGACCGCTTCGCGCTCTTGTTCTGCAACCTCCAACTCGATTCCAACAATCGCCACACCGTGTGCGGGCTGGAGAACGTCGAGTTCGCCACAGCCGGCAGTTTCATGTCCATCTTCCAGCAGCTGTTCCCCGAGACCGAGCTCTCGCAGGACAAGCTCCGCGAAATTGCCCGCCACGAGTTGCGCACCTTTACCATTCTCGACGCGATATGGACTGGCCGCGGCATCGGCGACATCGAGTACGATAACGATAACCCCGACTTGATTACATACAGGACACTGGAGGAGTACCTGGCGGACGAGAAGGGCCGGCAGGGGGAGCTCTCTGCGTACGACTAGGCGACCAGTTCCCTGTTCGTCGCCCGTAGGACCGTCTTCGGCACATAGCATGGCTGTAGACTATGTCAACTTCTTCACCGCACTGCCAGCGCCGGCTCCCCGGTTGCCGCCCGCGGTCTCCACCATCGCGTTTGCAGACGAGCCGACACTGCTAAACCTGTTCTTTGGCCTAACCTCCACCTCCATGCCCACATTGGCAACACAGCCGGTTCTGAACGAGTTCGTCGTCACACACCGCAGCTTGGCCAGACGCGTGCTGCTTGTCATGTGTGTGTGAGAATGACGAGGCCTGCAAAGTCTGCCTGCAGTTGCAACTTGGACGAGGGAGAATGCTGACTGCTAAACCGGATCGTTTCACGACTGTGCTTGGGCCACCTCCACCTCCACCTCCACCTCTCACCAATGGGGTCTGCACACAACTCAACGTCACCCATTCAACCACTGCAACTGCAAGCAACACTCACCCTTCCTCGTCCTGTGAGTGTCCCTCTTGCCTTCTCTGACCCACTAGAACAGCGTCTCGCCATGGCAGCTCCTCTCCCGGCTGCGGCGCTCAGCGCCACCGGTCGCATCCTCCAATGCCCGCACATCCTCGACGCGATCATGGAGTACGCCACCCCTCGCACTCGCGCTACCTGTCTTCGGGTGTCGCGCCGGCTCCATGAACCTGCTTCGCGCGCTTTATACCACACGGTGCGCATCGGCAGCGCCAACATGGAGGCCTTCTTCCGCGGTGCCCTCGGCAATGACGGCGAGGAGCGCATGGCGCGTTGTGAACTCGTCCAGGGCCTCCGCGAGTGCACCCTCCAGGACATCGACGAGGACACGTTCGACTGGACGGATAACTACCAAGACGGAGTACCCGCTGCCCTTGCAGAGGGGCAAGTGCCGGCGAACAGGAAGGCGGGGCTTCTCAGGCTCGTCCGCGTCCTCACTATCACGTCGCACCACGCTTGCGTCTGTGACGTCTACGGCCCACATCTCGAGACGCTCCTCCCCAACCTCGATGTTGTGCGTGTGGCGGCGGAGCCCATTGTCGGCAGCTGGGAGCTTATGCTTCTGTGCGACAGCAAGCTGCAAGAGTGCCCACTGCTCACACACATCCACACTCGCAAGCTCGTGCTCCGCAACCTAGACAGCCGCGGGCTTCCACTCAGGATCACCCCCTATCAAGGCGAGCGTCGACGACGTATTTGGGAGGAGCTCGTTGTCGTCCTTCCGACCGCAAGCCGTCGCCTCGAACGTGACGGGCGTGATGAACGTTCGAGCACCACCCGGTTGCTCCGCCTCGGTGAGGCGGGTGCACTCCGGTCACCAAATTGTCCCGCGGTGACGGTTGTTTTTTATCCCGTATGGGAAGGGGACTATATCGACAGCACCTGGACCTTTACCTCTTTTGTCAACCTTGGGGTCGACCCCGTTACGATCGTCTGCGCGCTATTCTCGCTCACTGCGCCCGAGCGTGGGTGCGCGGTATACGGCATGGAGAGACTCGTGTTTCACGAGTGGGCGGGGGACATTCTGTCACAGTACCGCTACTTCTTCAACTTCAACGAGGATCCCTCGCAGGGCGAGATCCGAGACATTGTCCGCAACGAGATCCGCACTGGCTCGTTGGGCAATGGCTATGGGGTAGAGGCGGACGAGTTCGTGTTCGACACGGGCGAGCCGGAACTCCTCACCTATGGGACGCTGAAGGATTACCTCGACGACACGGACAGCCGCCACGCCGAGATTAACGACCTCGATTGGGCACGCTCGAGACGGACTAGGCAACATCCGCTGCAGCCGCAGGCAATGGTTGACGTCCACAACGAGTTGGTTGCTGAGGAGGAGGCACCTCCATACGACTCTTCCGTCCACCGCTTTCCGCCCCCCTCCATGTGGTCCACGGAGGCCCTCTTCACTGAGCAGGACCGACTGCTCGGGCTTCCGATAGAGGGCCTACGGTCGAAGTGGGATTGGGAGAAGCTGAGGATGATTCCTCAAGAGATCAAGCGCCGCTTCCTCCTGCTCCAAGCCGAACAAGCACGGTCCTAGGTCTTGCAGCCCTGGGCCTCTCAGCAAGCAACTCGCACATCCCCGTCCTTACGCCTCGTGACGGTAACGGCGGACTGGGAGACAACAGGTCGGTACGTTCATGCATTGTCCATTACGAAGCTTCGTGAGAGGAAGAGGGGGCGAGAAGGTGAAAACAGAACCAGAGACTGAGGAGACTAGGCCGAAGGAGCCGCCGAGGCCGCACCAGCGTCGTCGGCGGCATCGGCGTCGGCGTCGGCGGGTGTCTCCGCTGCGGCAGCGGTGGGAGCTGCCTCAGCGACGGGCTCAGCAGCGGCAGCGTCCGTGGCGGCGGCAGCGGCGGGGGCCGGCGCAGGCAGGGTAGGCTTGGACTGCAGGGAAGCCAGCACCTCGGGGTCAATCTCGCGGTAGCCGTGCTCGTTGAGCGTGGCGAAGCCGATGCGCTTGGGCTCCCACTGGTGGATCGTGAGGACGTTCTTCAGGAACGTGTCGCCAAAGAGGTAACCGTGGTCGCCAAAGTTGTCGGTGAGGAAACCGAGGCAGCGGCGGGGCCCGACGTTGATCTGGTCCTGGGGGTAGATGGGGAAGCGCTTCTTGCCGTGGGCAAACTTGACGTGGGCGTAGGGCACCGAGGTGCAGGGGACGAAGAACTGGCGCCCGCTGCCGCTGGCGACCTCGACAGCCCCGGGGATCTGGGCGTAGTACTGGGTGACGATGTCGGGGGGCGCATACCACGCGCTGGCGCCCGTGTCGAGGACGACGTCGTTGTGGCCCTCCTGCGCGTGCAGCTTGACGCCGTTGATCTCGATGTAGTCGAGCCACGTCTGCCAGTACGTCGTGCTCTCGTTGATGGGGTAGTAGTGGAACCGGTCGTTGATGAGGTTGCGGTCGTACCCGCCAATAGTCAGGACGCCGCCGTTGGGCGTGTGCGTCCCGTTGGTAAAGTCGAGGAACTTGGTGTTGCGCGCGAGATACGTCGAAAAGTACTTGTGCTTCGGGTGCTTCTGCTCGGCGTACGCCTGCCACCAGGGGAGCGCGGTGATCTCGCCCGCGGCGTTGCGGTACGGCCAGCTCATGCCGAGGAGGGCGTTGATGTTGCTCTGCGGCCCCGACGTCTCGTTGACCGTGCCGAAGCGGAAGTCGCGCACCGTGATGCCCGCGACGGTCACCGAGTCGTCGTAGTACTGCCCCGAGACGCCGACCGAGCCGGTGCCGTACGTGAGCGAGAACTTGTCCCCGGTCGCCTTGGACGTCGCCGACAGCGCGGGGTCGTACTTGCGCCCCGGGAGCTGGCACGCGGGCTCGACGCAGTCGGCCGTCGGCACCCACATGAGGTCGGACCCCGTGTCGAGCATGCCGACAAAGTTCTGCTGCGGCGACCCGATGCTCCACTGCAGGCCGTACCAGACGTCGCGGCCCGCGATCTCGAGGGGCGCGGACCACGAGCGCTTCTTGTGTTCGGCCTGCAGCGCGGCGAGGTCGCGCTTGAACTGCGCGCGCGCCTCGGGGGTGGGCGCGTGCCGCGCGCCCATGGTCAGGCGCTCGACGTCGCGGCGCGCCAGCAGCTCCTCCTCCGAGGCGGCGCGGTCGGCAACGGCGTGCAGGAGCATGCGCTCGCCGTGGGTGCCGTCGTCGCCGTCGGCCGCGAGCGCGTGCCGCGGGTGGCTCGGCTGCCGGAGGGGGCCCCTGTGCGCGCTCGCCGAGACGGCGAGGAGGGCGAGGAGAGCCGTGGCGACCATTATGAGAATCTACTAAAGGAGTGTGGGGGGCCGAGGCCTAACGAGCGTGTGTGAGAGGGAGAAGGGACGAGGCGGTGGGGAGCGACACACCCGGCCGGGTGTTTAAGAGCTCCTCGACAAGCATCGCAAGGCTCCGCGCTCTCACTAGGCAGTCGCGTCCTACAGCCAGACGGACGCCAGACGGACGCCAGACGGACGCCAGACGGACGCCAGACGGACGCCAGACGGACGCCAGACGGGCGTCTTAGCCCCGATCAGGCGCGGCACCAAGGTTTCGCGGCTCCCCTGGCGCCCACTACCACTTTAAGCTTGCTGCCCTCATGCCGTCGCCAGCCTGGCCGTTGTTCCGACGCGTCGCGCCCGACGGGCGCCGTGCCTCGTCCCTGCACCCCAAACGCACACTAAGCTCCCCGCAGACATGTTTGGTTTGCGGAAACGCGTTCATGGACGCGGCACGTGCCTGAATCTCGCGTCATCTTTGTTCTGATCGGCCGCGTTCCCTGGTCCACGCCTCGAGCTGACGTGAGCGTGAGAATGTCCCAGGGACAGGCCTGGTTGCGGACGGCGGATAGTCACCACACCACACTGTCCGTGGTCTGCGGAAGGCGAGGGAGGTAAGTAGACTAGAGTCAAGGGTCCCAGTGTGGTTGAGCGGTGTTTGGTGCATAGGTTCCATCGATCACGAGTCTACATGCATCCGTGGCAGCCGCCCCGCCGGGCTGAGCCGGAGGGGGTGGTTCCCACCAGTCTGGGAGGCCGCATTCTGCGGCGTGCGGAACAGTTTCAACGCCAGACGTGACGGAATGTGCAGGTCCCGCAGGCACAGAACGCGTCGTCCGACGCGTGGGGACATGGCGAGGGGCCGCCGTCGCGGTCCATACTGCACGCCCACCGCCCACAACCCGGTATCCGTGTTCTCCGTTGTTCTCATGGTCACATGGGACGTTACGAACGCCAAGAACATACGCATCGGCGCCTGGAACGGCCGAAGCCCAAAGTGGCAGCCGCCAAGTGCCACAGGTGACACCAGTCGGTGGTCTCCAGCTTCCCACAAGGGTCAAGGAATGCTCAGAGGTACGTTTCAGCCGCGTTGTAGGATGCATGCGCACCACTCGCGGTCCGGGTTCGCCTGCACCACCGAATCCCTTCCTTGTGCGCTCCTCGACTGCGCAGGAAGTCGAACACGTGCTTTTCGCCCAACTCCGCTTCTCGCGCCATCACTGGCCAACAACGCGCCCCGGGTGCCGGCGGCGTTTCCCAAGCCCCCAGGCTGCATCTCAGGCGCCGTTAGGCTGTGGTAGAGCGTGTCGCTCATACGCGATGAGAACGCCAGTCGTTCAAGAGGCAACAACCTCCTCCTTAGCTCAGTTGGTAGAGCGCGACACTAGTAATGTCGAGGTCAGTCGTTCGAGTCGGCTAGGAGGAAGCGGTCGCCTCCCTTTTGATGGCGAACGCGACGAGGGGGTTGCAGAGGAGGTTGGAGTTGAAGGTCGGAGGAGAGATGTGCAGTCTGGTTGTGGAGGTGCCTGGTGGAGGTGTCCGGTGGAGGTTGACCCCGGTGGAGGATCCGCGTGGTGGACGGGCGGTGGACCCCGTGCGCCCGCGCGTAGACCCCGCACGTAGTCCGTCAGTCCCAGCGTCAGTCCGCTCTTTTGGCTGCTGTCGCCGTTGCCTATGCAATTGCCCAAGATGTCCATCACAGGCTCTAAGATCTATAGTGGGAGGCTTAGTCCTCAGCCTCGACCATCCAGTAGGAGGGGGCGTCGAGCTGATGTCAGCTGCAACAGACCAAGCGGAGCTCACCTTGGCAGCGCCGTTGAGGAACGGCAGCCCAACGACAAAGAGGTACTCGAGCGTCTTGCCGCCCGCCTTGCGGATGAGCTCGCCGGCCGCGGACGCCGAGCCGCCCGTGGCAATGAGGTCGCTGGCGTCAGATGTGCCCACTCGCTTCATCTATCCCTCCACAGATCTGCCCGACGTTGAGCATCTCGACTCACTCGACAACAATGACGGTCTGGCCCTCCTTGATCGCGTCCTTCTGCATCTCGAAGCGGTCCGTCCCGTACTCCTTGGTGTACTCGGCGACGTTGCACTCTCCGGGGAGCTTGCCGACCTTGCGGACGGGGACGAACGCCGCGCCGAGGCGCATGGCGATGATGGGGCCGAAGAGGAAGCCGCGGGCGTCGAGGCCGACAATGACGTCGGGCTTGACGCCGGGGTGGGTCTTGGCGATGTGCCCGAGGAAGTGGGTGATGAGCATCTCGAAGGTGAACGGGTCGCGGAGGAGGCTGGGGTTAGCTAGTTCCGAGGCGCGCTGGTGGCGCTGAAGTGGATAGGGGAGGGAAGGCCGTGGGCGTCTAGGAGCGCCAGTCGGCGCCGACTAGGCCGCTGCTCGCTGTTGCTAGATGAGGGTGCCGACCATTGCTAGCAGGTGGCGCTGATGGCATGCAAGCCACCGACTCACGGGAAGATGTCAATGAAGGTGATCCCCTCCTTGGGGAAGCCCACGTGGACACCGAGCTGAGACTTGAGGAACGCGACGTCGGACATGGTGAGCAGAGTGATAACAACAGCGAGAACACACGTTCAAAACAAAAATCTCAGAGATTAGGCACTTTACGTAACGCAACCATCCGATCGGCACTTGAGCGGCCCACGTGCATTCTGAGCGTGCGTGCTTTCTATGCCGCCTTGCGCCACTGCGACATGCTCATCTCCTTGGGGCATGCTTGCGGACGTGGAGCGCACGAGCCGGTGAGTGGAGAGTGTTGTGGAGGCGCTCGGAGCGCGACGCGTTGAGACGCGTCGAGCGCTGACCCCCTTGGCCCCCTCTATCTCCCTGACCCCGCCACACTCCTTTGCGCCTACGTGCATGAGATACTATGTACAGCTGGTCCTTCTCCGCGATCTGGGCTCGCTACTCGGTCTCGGCCTTGGTCTTCCACTGCGCGGCCTTCTCGCGCGCCTGGCTCGCCTCGTTGGCGGCGGCACGCGCCTCGTCGGCCTTGGCGCGGCTCGCGTCCGCGCTCTTGCGCGCCTCCTCGGTGGCGGCGCGCGCGGCGTCCGCGTCCGGGCGCGGGTCGTAAGCGGGGGTGGGGGGCTCGGGGGCGGGGGTGGGGATGTGCTCGGAGTCGGGCATGGTTGCGGTTGGGGGCGAGTCACCGGGGAATGCGGAGGCGGGTGCGGTGAGCTCGGTGGGTGCGCTCGAGACGGTCGAGGTGAGGGTTGAGGTGGTGGCCGTGGAGAGTGGGCGAGGCGACGAAGCTGGAGCCTTGCGCTTTGAGCGTGAGAAGAGGTTGAGGGCGCGGAGGTGCGAACGGAGGGGCATGGTGTGTTAAGAAGGATGGACAAGGATGCGCAGAGTTGTCTGCGAGGTCACGCACGGTTGCGCACGGGCTCTTGGTGCGTCACATTCGCACCTCGCACCGCCTACACCTCTCTCACGGTCGCATAGGCCAAGCCGGCAACCGCCATCCGGTGAGTGGCATGGGCGATGGGGCGGTGGTTGTGGGGGCTCGTGCAGCGCAGCAGATGCGACGATCGAGCGCGAGCGGCGATCCAGCGCCAGGGGACGGCGACCAGTGTGGCACGCAGGATGGAGCTCCGAGCTCCGCGGCCCCGCACACATCTCCACATTCCGTTCACGTTGCACAGACATATGTACATCGACCGCGCGGTCAGACTATGGCATGCAGCAGCATGGCTATCAGCACTATACACTACAACATGATCGGCACTGCTACCAGTGCCGCGCCCAGCCCTTCATCACTTCGAACATCTCACGCGTGCCCCCCTCGCGGCGGAGCATGGCGGCGCCCAGTTCTGCACCCGCCTGCCGCATGATCTTCACAGGTCTCGGCACGTAGAGTGAGCACATCACAGTCTTGCCCATGCGGTGCGTCTCGCCGCGGCATTCCTCGCACTTCCAGCGCCCCGCCACGCGGAAGCACGTGATGATGCCCTGGTTACGACACTCGCTGCACCGCAGGTCATCGTGTTGGTCGCACTGCATGAGCTGCACGTTCGTGCGCGGGTGCAACTCGATTGCTTCGAGGTACTTGGTCTTGCGTCAGCCAGGGCAGTGGAGATGGGGAAGAGGGGGAGGCAAGGTGCGAGGTACAGTACTCACCCTAGCATCGCGCTCAGCTTCGACGCCGACGGGGACATCATGGCCTTCGCGGTTGCGGAGCCACCGGGGTACTGGACCGCTGAGTCGCTC
Source organism: Cutaneotrichosporon sp. PK4640 (assembly GCA_023630115.1). Taxonomy (NCBI): domain Eukaryota; kingdom Fungi; phylum Basidiomycota; class Tremellomycetes; order Trichosporonales; family Trichosporonaceae; genus Cutaneotrichosporon; species Cutaneotrichosporon sp. PK4640. Next base: position 47,845 of record JAMALN010000194.1, read on the forward strand.
GCGCTCCTTGCGTATGAACTCCTCGCGCTTGGCGCGCTCCTCCTCGTCCTCCAGCCAAGGCAGTGGCACGTTACGGCCACGACGGGGTCTGCGGCTGCGGCTGCGGCTGTCGCTGTCGCTGCGGCGACGCCGACGGGGCTGGCGGCCACGGGGATCGGGGTCATCGTCAGAGCCACTGGAGCTCGGATCGGGGTCGGGGTCGGGGTGGCGGTGGCGGGCGCCTCGGCCCCCATTCGCGAGGCGGCGCTTCTTGCGGCGCGCAGGGCGCTGGCGCTCTTCACGACGCCTCCGCCCGCCGTGCTCGCGGTAGAACGCCTCGTCCGCCTCCTCGAACGGGTCGATAAGCGGGCCGCGCTGCCGGCGGCGGGGCTCCTCGACCTCCTCGACGATCCCGCGGTCGTCCGAGTCGAAGCCCCGCTCGGACTTGATTCTAATCTCCTCGTCGTAAACGTCCCAATCCTTCTCCTCCTTGACGGCGACCGCAGCGCAGGCGCGGCGGAGGGCCGTAGACAGGCCCTCGTCGGAGTCCGAGTCCGAGTCTATGATGATCGGCTCGAGGAACGACCCACTGGATGACCCGCGCGAGCCGCGGTCCGAGACAAGAGAAGGTGTGCGCCCTGGGTCCTCGGGTGTCGGGGTACGCCACGGGACGTCGTCGTCGTCTTCGTCGTCTATCACGATGGCTTGTCTCGGGGAGCGGCCGGAGCGGCGCTCGTCGTCTCCCTCGTCGTCCTCGTCGTCATCACGCTCGTCATCGCCGTCCTCCCCATCGTCGATAGGTATCGCTTGGCTAGGCGAGCGGCCCGGTTGGCGCTCGTCGCCTTCCTCGTCGTCGACGTGTATCCCCTGTCTGGGTGAGCGTCCGGGTTGTCGCTCGTCGTCCACGGGTGTGGACTGTCTTGATGAGCCTGAAGGGCGGCCCGAGGGAGAGGACATCGCGGCCACACGGGCGGACGGGTGGTGTGGCGTGGTGAGTTGGCGAGTGGGAGAAAGGAGGAGTGGGGGAAGGCGGGGAAGGTGGCGAAATCGGAGCCGGGGGGCGGCGGGTGAGTCAACCGCTAGTGATGGCGGGGGAAGGTCGGTGGTGGGGTCTGGCTCTGGCTGGCATTAGTAAGAGAGCATAGAGCAGTTATGTAGATGAGCTTGGCTGAAGCGCGGAGTGAGGTCTGGCGTTAGTACCCAACGCTGCTCCTCTCCCTCTAGTGGCATTCTGGGCTTGCTCGCTTGTGACAGCCGCTCCGGCAGCCGCGCCGCCGCTATCCGATCCTGGTGCATCTGTGTCTGTATCTTGCCGCTACACT
>JAMALN010000195.1:0-48880 GCA_023630115.1 Cutaneotrichosporon sp. PK4640
TCCATCCCTCCCTCCCCCGCCTCCCCCTTCTTGGTCGATATCGTGCACACTCGACTCGACGGCGCCGAGCAAACTCCTTTGCATCCAGTCCACAACGAGGACCAAGCACAGGTGCGTCATTGGTTTCACTTGTCGTGGGGCGCAGTTGGAACCCGACAGGCGAGATTGTCGGCCTGTCCATGCTGTCTACAAGCGTAGCTAGCGAGGGCATGTGGAGGTGGGAGTGGTCATGCTGCGAGCGTTGACGAGGTTGGACGGATGAGAGCTGCATGGGGGAGGGCGGACGGGGCTAGACTGCCGTTCCCCCGTTGGATGCTGCATCGCATCGCTTGGGCAAGACACCGCAGTCGGCGCGCTGTGGCGCTCGGCGTATTCCTCTCCGTTGGCGTGAAACAGCCGCGTCCTCGACGCACACGTTGTACGCACTGCGATCTTCGCAGGCTCTGTCGATCTGTCTTATCGTCGTGAGGCCGTGAGATCCCACTACCACAACTGCGCTCGACATCTCGATCTCTTTGCCGCCCCCAAACCCCAACCCTCTCCCTTCCTTTCACCCACTCGTCGTTCACCACCTCTCTTGCAACCTCTTGCTGACTCGTTCCCAGCGCGAGAGCTTCCGCTTCGACTGCACTCACCCATCCTTGCTGGATTCGACCTACGCTCCTTACGACCCCTCGACACGGACCATGCAACTATAGACGGCTTCTTCAGGACACCCGATACACTTCCAACCTGCAGAACACCACGACTCCACCAGCGTGACACATCCACCCGACATGTCGCGCCCACCAATGAACACCAACGTCTCGTTTGACAAGGGAAGTGCGCCGCCGCGCCCTCCCCCCAAGGGCGGCAGCTCATCAAAGCACTTGGAGAGCGCCATGCCTACTTTGGGCTACGAGGAAGCCGGCTACGGCTCCGGGTCTTACACCCAGGGCGGTGCCGACGTGCGGAGAAAGAAGTCGATGGTTCGCCCCGAGCGCGAGCGCATCGAGCCTGGCCACCGATTGTACCACTACCAGCAGCACGCCGCAGACCAGAGCGTCCGCGTGCACCCGAGTGGTGAGTTGGCTTGTTGTACCTCCCCCCCGCTAGCTGTCACCACGCTAACTCGTGCCAGCGACCGGCAACCAGCCGTACGCTCCTCACAGAGGGGGTGCCTCGGGCCTGCGCCGCGGCAAGTCGGTGCTCGGCCGTGAGGGCGACCAGGAGACGAACGAGTCTGGCCTCAACCTCTTCAAGCGCGGAGCGACTATCCGCCGCAAGGCGTCGCGTGCCGCCCCGCGGCCCAGGCAGGGCCCGACTGCGGCTCCCCCACCTCCCCCGGAGAAGCCGCGCGGTTGCTGCGCCAACATTGCCCCCGGCCCGGTCGACTGCTGGATGATCTACTGCTTCGTTATCACCTGCTGGATCCCGCCCTTCATCCTCTCTGGCGTGTTCGGCAAGAAGACGCCCGAGGCGCAGCGTGCGTTCCGGGAGAAGATGGGCATTGTCGCGATCTGTGCTAGTCTCATGGCCATTGTCGGTTTCATCACCTTCGGCTTCACCCAGGTCGTGTGCGGAAACCACGGCATGCGCGTCAAGGGCGGCCAGGTCAACAATGGTTCGGTCCTGCTCAACGGCTACGTCTACGACCTTGCGGACTGGAAGCACCCTGCCGTCACCGGCAGCGAGTTCAACGGCACCACCAGCCCCATTTGGATGGATGAGTGGCAGGCTGGTGGCAAGGACATGAGCTTCATGTTCCAGAACGTCAACAAGAAGTGCCGCGGGCTCCTCACCCCTGGCTCGGCTGCTCCCTCCGACATGCGCGGCCCTGGCGACACCATGGCATGGTACTTCCCCTGCAACCTCTACGAGCAGAACAGGACCGAGCCGGTGAACAAGACTGGTTACGACTCCCCGCAGAACTGTCACGTCTCGCAGTCTGGTCGCGATGAGCTCGGCAAGCTGCACCCTGACGGCATCGTGTACTACACCTGGGACCAGGTGTCAGTCCAAGACCGCAACCTCGCGGTGTACAAGGGGTAAGCTTTGGTGGATCACTGCAGGAAAACTGACACCGCAGGTCTGTTCTCGACTTCTCTCTGCTCGACTGGCTCGACCCCAGCATGGTCAAGTACCCCCCCTTCTTCGACACTCTCAAGGGTGGCAACGAGACGTTCAAGGGCCGCGACGTTACCTCCGTGTTTGTTCGTGCGAGCTGGGAGAACTACGGCGACTGTCTCTCCGACATTATCCGCGTCGGTTTCGTCGACAGCATGACCATCGGCTGTGTGGCGTCGCAGATTGTCCTCTACGTGTCGCTCGTGTTCATCTTGGGCGCCGTGATGATCAAGTTCTTCATGGCGCTGTACTTCGGATGGTTCATGAGCTGGCGCATCGGTAACTTCGAGGGCGAAAGCTACAAGGACCGCATGAAGCGCGCCGAGGAGATCGAGAACTGGACCGACGACATCTACCGCGCAGCGCCGGGTTACATGCGCCCCAACGCTCGCAACGAACGCGCCGCTAAGAAGGGAGGCCACTTCCTGCCTAAGCAGTCTCGTTTCAGCAAGGCCGACACGATGATGGTCAGCAACTCGCGCCCGAACACTGGCTACGGCAGCCCCTTCGACACCCCGCGCCGCCAGCCGTCCAGCTTCTACGGCAACAGGCTTACGCCTCCTGGCTCGCCCATGCTGCATGGCTCGCGTTCCTCGACTTCGCTTCCGTTCCGCGGCGATGCCTCGCGGGCCTCGCTTCAGGAGGGCTGCCCCTTCCCGCTCGGCAATGTCATCCCGCAGCCCGCGCCCGACTTTGAGCCCTTCGGCTACCCGCTTGTCCACACCATCTGCCTCGTGACCGCCTACTCCGAGTCGATTGAGGGTCTCCGCACGACCATGGATTCGCTTGCGACAACCGACTACCCCAACAGCCACAAGTTCATTCTCGTGGTCTGTGACGGTATGGTCCGTGGCTCTGGCTCCAAGCAGTACACTCCCGACATTGTGCTCAGCATGATGAAGGACCTCGTCGTCCCCGAGGAGCAAGTTGAGGCCCACTCGTACGTTGCCATTGCGGACGGCCACAAGCGTCACAACATGGCCAAGGTCTATGCCGGCTTCTACGCCTACGACAACGACACGGTCGAGCCCTCCAAGCAGCAGCGCGTGCCCGTTGTCCTCGTTGCCAAGACTGGCAACCCGCTCGAGCGCAACGACGCCAAGCCCGGTAACCGTGGCAAGCGCGACTCCCAGATTGTGCTCATGGACTTCCTCCAGAAGGTCATGTTCGACGAGCGCATGACGACGTTCCAGTACGAGTTCTTCAACGCCATCTGGCGCTGCACCGGTGTCTCGCCCGACAAGTACGAGACGGTTCTCTGCGTCGACGCCGACACCAAGGTTTACCCTGACTCGGTTTCGCGCATGAACGCGTGTATGGTCAACGACACCGAGATCATGGGCCTCTGTGGCGAGACCAAGATTGCCAACAAGCGCGAGACCTGGGTGACCATGATCCAGGTCTTCGAGTACTACATTTCGCACCACCTGACCAAGGCCTTCGAGTCCGTCTTTGGTGGTGTCACCTGTCTCCCCGGTTGTTTCTCCATGTACCGCATCAAGGCGCCCAAGGGTGCGACCGGCTACTGGGTGCCGATCCTCAACAACCCCGACATTGTCGAGCACTACTCGGAGAACATTGTCGACACGCTCCACAAGAAGAACCTGCTTCTTCTCGGCGAGGACCGTTACCTCTCGACGCTCATGCTCAAGACTTTCCCCAAGCGCAAGATGGTCTGGTGCCCCCAGGCTGTGTGCAAGACTATCGTTCCCGACACATTCAAGGTTCTGCTCTCGCAGCGTCGTCGCTGGATCAACTCGACCATCCACAACCTGTTCGAGCTCATGCTTGTCCGCGACCTCTGCGGCACCTTCTGCTTCTCCATGCAGTTTGTCGTCTTCATGGACCTCGTCGGTACCCTGGTTCTTCCCGCCGCCATCAGCTTCACGCTCTACGTCGCTGCGCTTGCCATCCGCTCGGCCATCGAGCCCGACAAGCAGGAGACGCCCACTGTCTCGCTTATCCTGCTCGCCTTCATTCTCGGTCTCCCCGGTCTCCTCATCGTCATCACATCCCGCAAGATGGTCTACGTCGGCTGGATGTGCATGTACCTGATCTCGCTCCCGGTCTGGAACTTCGTCCTCCCCGCCTACTCGTTCTGGCACATGGACGACTTCTCCTGGGGCGAGACCCGTAAGGTCGCGGGCGAGACAAAGGCGGACGTAGGCCACGGCGACAAGGAGGGCGAGTTCGACTCCAAGGACATCATCATGAAGCGCTGGGCCGAGTTCGAGCGCGAGCGCCGCTGGCGTGAGGGCACCGTCTCGCGTGACTCGGAGTACGGTGCCGCTCTCCGCTCCAGCTCGCCAGGCAACAGCAGGTTGAACAACCGTCACTCGATGGTGTCGACGTCTGAGACGTACCAGTCGGGCTTCAACACTGCCGAGTCGCAGGGTATGCTGCGCGCCGACCCGCAGGGCTACTTGCACGGCGGGCAGTACGTCGCGAGCCCGGTCGCGGGAGACGACCGGGATATGGCTTCTCTGGGCCTGCCAAGGCACGGCGAGCCTTCGATTGTGTCTTCTGAGTCTGGGTTCTCCGCTGGCCGGCCGAGCCGCAGCCCCGTCGACAACCGCAGCGCGTCCTACGGTGTCGGCTACTCGGAGGAGGAGCAGCCCATGCTCGCGGGCGGCGCGTCGCCCGAGCAGTTCCGCCACGGTCCTTCGGCCTTTGAGGAGCACGACTCGTACCGGTCCCCGCGCAGCCAGGCTGCGCCTCAGCGCGGTGTGTCCCTCGTCGACCCTGGCGTGGCACCCGTCGGTGCTGCCGACCCGGTGCGCCGCGTCGCGCGGCAGCACAACCGCCGCTCCTCGGGCCGCGGCGGCGTGACCAGCCCCGTGTCCTCGTCCTCGCACCAATCTAGCCTTCCCCCCGGAGCTGTGAGTCGCCCGTCATGAGTTTGCTGACCCCAGGCGCCAGCCCGGTTCTAAAACGACCTCCCCACGACCCTCACGGACATGGGCTTCGCCCCCCCTCCACGGACATTTCGGCGCCGGCTGTTGATTGCCCCGTAGTTTCATAAGACTGATGAGATATTCACGCTAGCGTTATGGCCTGTTTGTGGATGTTGGGAGCGGCGTCAAGCTCCGCTGACGAGTCCTTCACAGGCCCTGCATCGCGCACTGACTACCGATACTACACCACACTGAACAGCGCATCCCTCGACTGCCCCGCAGGCTACAGAAGCTAGCCCTCTTTCCGCCGCCAACCATCCGTACCCTCGGCCACTGGCCCTACCCTCGCTTGATGAGCGTAGGCAGGTCGACCATGAACCCTTTCGCGCACTGGCGCACGCGCTCCGCGTCCTGGGGCCGCGCCCCGACCGCGGCCGTGATCTCCTCCCACCCGGACAGCCTGCCGTTCGTGACGTTCGAGATGTGCGCCCCCGGGCCGGGCGTGCGCCCGCCCCACCGCCCAAGCATGAGCGCTGGTGTAAGCAGCCCCACGGCAACTCACCGAGGAGGTTGGCGCGCACCTCGCGGCTCAGCACCTTGGACCCGCGCCCGCCGCCGCTGTACGTGTGGCCGTCGCTCTCGTCCTGCGCGTGGCTGTGGCCGTGGGGCTGGGGCTGCGCCGGGCGCGGGCAGCCGTGCTCGCACGGCGGGGGTGGGTGGCACGCATGGCTACACGTTGGATGTTGCGGGGGGCCGGGACGGCGACACTGCGCGCATTCGTGCTTGCGCGCGCGCTGCCCGCCGCGCCCACGCTCCCGGCGGCGCGGAACCTCCGGCGTCGGCGCGCCCACCTCGTCGATGTCGTGCAGCTCCTCGTCGGAGAGATACTCGGTCTTGGGGACGGGGAGCGTGGCGCCGCGCGTCGTCACGGGCGGGAGGCGCGCGCCGCGCTCGTCGACCGCGACGATCTCGTCGTCGCTCTCGGGATGCGCGGGGGGCGTCTCGGGCCCCGGCATGAACAGCGGCTGGCGGGCGCGGGGGCGCTGGCTGCTCTCGGGGATGTTGGTAGGGGGCGGGTTGGCGTTCTGGCGGCTGTGGGAGGGGCCGTCGTGGCGGCTGTGGGAGGGGCCGTTCTGGGCGCGGCTGCTGGGCTGGGCGCTGTGCTGGGCGCCGCCGCCGTTCTGGGCGTCGCGGCGCTGGCCACTGTCCCCAGAGTGCTCCATGGCCTCGCGGCTCGGCCCGGCAAACGCATACGGCCGGCGCTCGCGGCGCTCCAACCCGCTGCGCTCAGGACGCGGGATACTCGGCCGCCTGCTGCGGCCCTCGCCCTCGCGCCGGCGCTGGCGGACGAGCGCACAGCTGCCTGTCGTCAGCCGGCCCCGGCACGACTCGCCATTGTACTCCCTGCGGTGTGCCTCCCACGCCCCGAACTCGCGGAAACGGCGGTGGCAGTGCGCGCACTTGTAGCGCGCGGTGGGGGGCGGCCAGTCCGCGGGCGGGGGGGACGGCTGCGGGAGGGACGCGGGTCGCGGCGGGGGACGCGCGGGGGACGGGGGTTGCGCCTGGAGCGGAGGGTGGAAGGCGGGGGAGGAGGCGAAGACGCTGGGGATGGTGCTGTGGAGCGCGGGGGGCGGGTCAATGTCCATGTCGTCGGGCACGGACATGGCTGGGAGTGAGTGAGTGAGTGAGTGGGTGAGTGGGGAGAGGAGAAGAGAGGTGAGTAAAGGTGAGGAGAGCGGTGGGAAGTGCATGGAGCGGTAGGTGACGGGGCGTTCGGGAGGGATTATCGGTGCGAGATGAGAGCGTGAGGAGGGGGCGTGGTGTGTGCTGCGAGCGATTATGCGAGCGGCGAGGATGAGGCTCGCGCCGAGGACACGCAGTGTGCCGAGCCATGACGCCCCGCCACACTCTCGTACAGGCAACCATGCATAAGGTATGAATGCTAAATAATAGTCTACAGGATATAGTTGATATTCTATGATGGGTGTCTCCGTCTCGTCGGCGGCGGCTCGTTCGTCGATGGACCGCTACGCATGCCCACGCCTACTGGAGGAACTTCTGCAGGCTGTTCTTGGCCCCTGCGTCCGCCTTGTCCCAGTACGGCCCCAGGCCGACGTTCTGCGAGCGCGTGAGGACGTCCACCACGAAGCCGCGCAGCGGCACCGCGTACGCCGGGTCAGAGTCCTCGAGCGCCTTGCGGCGCACCCCCTCGGGCGTGTGCTGGATGTCGCCCCAGATCGTCGGGTTGTCCGCGGTCCAGTGGCTGACGGTATTTTCTGGCCCGTTGCCCTCGGCGGGCTGCAGCTCGCCGAGCACGTCGAGGAACATGTTCACTGGGGTCAGCTACGCCCAACATACTCAAAGCAGCTACTCACGGAACTCGCCGTCAAGGCGCTCGAGCGCCTCGGTGTGCCCGGTCGTGAGGAGGGCGCCGCAGCCCATTGCCACAGCCTTGCGCGCACGGCTCTCCCCGACGTAGTCAAAGTTGCGCCACATGGCGTCAAAGATCTCCTCGAGCTGCTTGTGCGCGTCGCGGCCGTTGCGGCGGGCCTGCTCCTGAGCGAGCTGGAAGAAAAGGGCCTGGTCGCGGATCGCGATGCGCGCGAGGATACCCAGGTACCCCGCGAGGATGGTGCCGGCCGCCTTGTCGTCCTCGAGCGCGGTGAGGATGCGGTTGTACAGCCCCGAGTCGAGTAAGGCTGGCGCGAGCGGCTGGAGCGGGGCGGCGTGCACGAGCGTCTGGAAGGTGGCAAGGCACTTCAGCACACTGTCCTGCTTGCGGCCCGACGTGTCGATGGCCTTGAACAACGACTGGCAGATGCCGAGGCCGAACTGCTCCACGAGGCCTGGCGCGTCGAGCAGGATGTAAGAGTCGAGAAGCGGCAGCAACTTGAGGAGCAGGTCCATGTTCTCGCCCACAGCGACGACGGTGCCGGGCACCAGGGAGATCAGGCCAGTCTGCGGCGTAGGCTGGTATGGCGACGCGGCGTTCCAGAGCGCGGTCTGCCATAGGATGATGCCGTCCTCCTCGAAATAGTCCTTGGCGGGCGCCTGCAGGCTCTCCTGGATCAGTGGGATGACGAGCTCCATCAGGTTGCCCGACGACTCCTTCGCGGCCGCAACAATCTTGGTCGTGAGGACGACGAGCGACGCCTTGAAGAGCCACTCGCCCTCGAGGCCAGTCGCACCCTGCCACAGACTGGGGATAGACTGCGCGATGGTTGGGAGGTACGGCATAATCTTGTCTTCGACACGCTCAATAATGACGCCGAGCGAGTCGTTGACATAGCGCTTGCCCTCCAAGGTCGCCGCCTCGCCCAGGAGTTTGATGAGCTCCGTCACCGCCTTCTCAATGTACGGCACGAAGTACGCGACCTCAAGCTCCCACAGCTGATGTCAGTTGGGGCAAGTTTGGATCAACTCACGTCAACACACTCCTTTACCGAGATGGCAGCGGTAAGGTTGACAGCCATGTCGGTGGCCTCGCCGCGCTCTGAAAGGAGGTGGAGAAGGATCTCCCAGACGAGGGGGATCTTGGCGCACTCCTCGTCCGAGCCAACCCACTGACCGATGAGCCAAGCGACGCGGCGCTTGAGGATACGGTGGCTGTCATTAGCAGGTGCGATGCGGCTCAGGAGATCTGCACTCACAGAGGCTGCCCCTGGCCAAGCCACGAGCCGACACCGTGGAGGAACGCGTTGAAGTCGACGCCCTGGCCAGGGTGGGCCTGGCTGTAGGTCGAAAGCGAACGGCTTAAGCGGCCCATGGCGCAGTACACTGCCTCCTTGCGCAGGATGTTGGGCAGATCGGAGGGGGGAAGAGCTGCACGAGTAAGAGCATGTCAACTACACAACTCACCCTCAGTCTCGCCGAGGATCTTGATCATCTCGGCGTCGATGGGCTTGCGGTCTGGGGGAAGGTGGCGGCACGCGTTGCTTAGAGCGATGAGGACGCGCTCGGCGCATGGCTGTTGTCAGCGGAATCACTCGCCGAACTCACCCTGAACTCGAACGCCCATGCCTCCTCGTCGTTGTTCTCCGCGACAAGCCACTCCTCGGGCTCGTCCTCGAGTGCTTCGAGGTCCGTCGAGGTGAGCGGGAGAAGCTTGTCCACCAGCAGGTGGAGGGCGGTGAGGATAAAGTCGGGGGTGAAAACTGCGTGAGTTCAATCAACAATTAATCAACTTACTGTCCTGGTGGTCGTGGGCGAGAATGGGGAGGATGTCCTTGAAGAGGAGCATGCCGAGGAGGAGGAAGCTCTTGGGGTACGGGTTGGTGTCAGAGTCTGATGTCAGCTTCAGTACAGCACTGGTAACTCACCGTCGTTGGAGACCGCGCCATCGCTGCCAGCCATGACGCCGCCAACGGCGCTCCACCACCACCCGACTCCGGCGGTTGCGCCCTCCAGCTGGCACCAGCCCTTGGCGTCGGTACCGATCATCCAGCGCCACCACTTGCCAATGGCACGCAGGTGCTTCGCGAGCGACTTCGTGAGCTTGTTGAACTCGGGGGGCGTAGGCGAAGGAACCTGGGCGCAGAGGCGCAGGCGGTGCTCCTGGATCATCGGCGCGAACTCGACGGAGTGCTGGAGCAAGAGGCGGATCTGGTGTCAACTGTCGCACAGGGACATGACTCACGTGCTCGAGGCCCTTGGGCGACTGCAGGTTCTTGGCCTTGCCCCAGTGCCACTGGCAGAAGCGCGCAAGCGTCCTGCTGTCAGCTCAAACCTTGCGGCCTAACTCACTTGAACGCGTACCGGCCCGCCTCGTGGACGACCCAGTCCGAGGAGCCCGCACGCTCGCGTGCACTCCAGATCTCGAGGACCTTGCCGAGGGGGCCGACAAACACCTGCTCGAGAGACTGGACGACGAGCGCGCCCGTTTGGATCTTGACGGTACGCCACTCCTTGACCAACGCGTTGATGGTCCACATGGTGTTGAGGAGCACGGTGGCAGTGGCCGGGTCGAGCGAGTTCTCGCCGGCGGCCTCGAGCGCGGCGACACATTGCCCGAGCGGCTGGAGGAGGCGGTCGGGGAGGTCGGTAAAGGCGCGCGGGAGCTCGATGCGCGCCACGCTAACGAGAAGCCCGAGCTGCGGGCGCGCGATCTGGTATTAGCCTCACCCCGTGACATCACGCGAGATGGGTCGTGCGACTTACCGCAAAGTCGGGCTCCTCGAGGAAGGAGAGGAGGCGTGCGCGCACCTCGCCCTTGCGGGTGTCGGGGACGAGCTTGGAGCGCCACTTTGTCTTGAGCTCGCGGCCGGTGATCACACTGGCCAGGTGACGCTCCTGCTGGGAGAGGGAGTGGTCGGCCGCAAAGCTCTGGAGGACGACGAAGAACTCGGGCTGCTTGAAGAGGTCTGTGAGCTGCTGCTGGTCGCGGACGTAGGCCTCGTTGCTGCCCGGGTTAACGAGCGAGTGGATGAGCGCGCGCAGCTCTGGGTGCTGGGCGGCCATGGTCGTTGAGAGGTGTGATGGGAGGAAGAGTGCGAAGGAGAGATGTAACACACTGTCAGCTTTGGCATGGGCCCCCTCAAACACATGGCCTTCGCGCCACCGTCGCGTCCAATCAATCTCCTAATCACTCAAAAATCATAATGCCACATCACTCGAACCGCCACCCCCGTGCCTGACCTCCATTCTTGTCCACAAAGTTGACTTCCGCGCGTCCACCTGCACTAGCTATACACTCCCAACTTGACCTTTCGCCACCACAGACGGGCCGGGACGCGGGACGAGCTACACAACACAATGGCCACAATGTTCCACTCGCGCGAAGCAATCCAGGAGGGCGACATTGTTATCATCTTCATGGTGCGCTCACCCTTCACCTTGCCAAGCTAACAGCAGTCGCGCGACAACATGACCGCCATTACCGTGACCAAGGGCCAGACGTTCCACAACAAGTTTGGCAAGTATGCCCACGACGAGATGATCGGTATCAAGTTTGGCTCTAAGGTAGTGTGTCCTGCTGGCGGCGCTGACGGCAGATGCACTCGCCCCCGCCCCAGAGCGGGTACATCCACCTGCTGCGGCCGACGCCCGAGCTGTGGACGCTGTCGCTCCCGCACCGCACGCAGATCCTGTACATGACGGACATTGCGTACATTACTATGCGGCTCGGCGTGCGCGTCGGCGGCAAGGTTATCGAGGCCGGAACTGGGAGTGGAAGCATGACGCACTCGCTGTCCCGCACCGTCGGGCAGCGGGGGAAGGTGCACTCGTTCGAGTACCACAAGTCGCGCTTTGAGAAGGCTGGGTGAGCTCTCGGAGTCTGTTTCGGAGCTGATAACAGCGAGGAGTTCAAGGAGCACGGACTGGAAAACATCGAGCTGCAGCACCGCAACGTGTGCAAGGACGGGTTCGGCGATGTGCGGGATGTCGAGGCCAGTGAGCTGACCCTCGAGTCCATTTCGCTGACAGCAGTCTTCCTTGACTTGCCTGCCCCCTGGGAGGCGATCCCCCACGCACCCGAGGTGTTGAATGTGGGTTGATCCTCACTCTGGCGCTAACCCCAGCCTAACGTCATCACGCGCATTTGCTGCTTCAGCCCATGTCTGGAGCAGGTCCTCAAGACGGTGACTGCGCTGAGAGACGAGGGCTTCTCCGGTAAGCTGTCAAGCCCTCCATTAAGCTGACATCAGACATCTCCACCCAGGAGGTCCTCACTCGCACGTACGACCTCATGATGCCCCCACCACCAGGGTCGCACCATCTCAAGAGCGTGTCCTCGATCACACAGCGGTTGCGGACACACGAGAAGCGCAAGGAGGAGCGCCGCGTGATCCAGATGCGCAACGCGCGTGAGAAGGTGCGCCTTGCCAAGGAGGCCGCCGAGGCGGAGGAGGCAGCGGCTGCTGCTGCAGAGGGCATGGAGGTGGACGCAGGGGAGGCCAGCGAGAAGCGCAAGCAGCCTGATTCCGAGGAGGCCGAGCCTGAGGCGAAGAAAGCACGCACGGAGGGCGCCGAGGTAGCCGCTGAGGAGGCACCGGAGGACGGGGCCGAGGCGCTGTATGACGAGCCCTCGGTCGCGTGGCCATGGATGGTGCTCACCAAGCCATCTCCCGAGATGCGCGGGCACACGTCGTACCTGACCTTCGCAACCTTTTACCCGGCGTCTATACGAGCGCAGATCACCTCTCAGGTGCAGGACACGACGGCGCTCCCTACACGTGCGGCTAGCCCGGCGGCAGTGGCCGAGTAATAAAGATGTGAGGGAGTATGACGACGTTGGGATCCAAATGCCTGGATCCGGGTCGGCGAATTGGCGGAGGCAGAGTGTGGCGGGCCGAATCGTAACCGAAGTCGCCTGCCTTGCATACCAAGCGGACGGGCGACTGGGGAGCGGGCGGGCAGGGGGGTGGAGCATAGATGAGCATCGGAACACCGGGGAATGCAGTCGTCATGTGCACTTTGGGCATGCAAAAGTGCATGCGAGCAGCAGGCGAGCAGGATGCCGTCGTGTCTCCAGGTAATGAAGAGGAGGCACAGGTAAATGATGGAAGGGAGGATGCGGTTGCTTGGAGCATGTGGTGTTAGTGTTCAAGTCGGCCGAATAGACCCGGGGATGCATGTGGTGGTGGTGTGGTCTGAAGATGAATTATGGAAGAAGGCTAGGGAGAAAGAGGCAGAGGAGAGACAACGGAGGGAGAGGGAGGGGTACGAGGGTACGAGGGGGGAACAGTTTGGGCAGAGTGTGCATCAAAGTTATCAGATAACGCCCACCCACCACGGTTTTCCCCGTTTTACTCCCGCCCAACCTCTCCCCTTGTGGCTCTCTCTCGACTGTATCCACTCCGTCACCACACACCCCCATCCATCTCTCTCATTCCGAACACTTTCAACCATCCACCCAGCTCGTCTGCTGGTCTCAACGCTCACATCCACCCCACCCACGGGGTCGCAACCCCCGCCTCCATCACTCCTCGCACCCCCATCCGCCCCGCCCCGCCATGTCAAGTTCGGGGCAGGGCTCGCCCAACATCTCAACCTCGGGGTCATCTCGGCCCATCCTCCCCGGCCAGCCGCCCCAGCGCAAGGACAGTTACCCGGTGCACACGCCGAGTGCGCTGTCGCACGTCTCCTCCCCCGGGGCAGGGACGAGCGGGGCGACGAAGCGGCCGCTGGCACCGGCACCGGGGGGCGACGCGCGCCCCGAACGGAAGCCTACGGACCGGCCGCAGAGCATTACCGACCCGATCTCGGGAAAGAAGAAGCGAGTCAGCCTCAGCTGTGCCCAGTGTGCGTATCCGTGCGCGACCTTGACTCGCATCGCTCGCATTCCCATCGCGCCGAGCATACGCTGACCCCGGCAGGTGCGAAGAGGAAGCAGAAGGTTGGTTGGTCCGAAACCCAGGGTCTTGGCATACAACACGAGCACCAGCCCACTTTGGAACTTTGAGCGCTCACCATCCACAGTGCAACCGAGAGTATCCATGTCAACACTGTGAGTTTTCGCATCGTCGTGCATTGCTGACGCTGCAGGTGTCGGTGAGTCGAATTTGGTCTGGTCTGCAGCCTCCTCCCCCACCCCCCACTCGCACCCAAAACATGCGGGTCGGGGTGTTCGGTCGGGGTGTTCGGGCCGCACACCCAACCCAAGTCTCTGAGAGCGTGCTGACCCCCTCTCGTAGCACGCAAAGTCCCTGAACTATGTGTAAGTCCCCGCTCACAACGGCCATCCGGCCATTCCATCGGCTGCAGTGGTCTAGACTGCTAGCTTCAGCCTAGTCTGCACGCAGATCACCGCGGCAATGCATTCAACGCATCCGTCCATGCCACGGCTGACACCCAGGTCCCATACACCCCCGTCCCTAGCAGCTCGACCCACCAGCTCGACCAGGCGACGACGGATCGCCTCGAGCGCATGGAGAATGTCCTCTCCGTGCTCGTGCGCAACAGCCCAGGCGTCGGCGGGTACGAGGCCGTACGGGAATGGTTCAACTGTACGTCATCATGAACTACGGCAGACCAGACCGGAGCGCTGACCGCAGCGTCCGCATTCCAGCGCTTTCTGAATTCGACACCGAGCACGCCCGCCAGCCCCCTTGTGCCTCACAAGCTGGCGCCGGCGGCGCCGCTGCGCATCCGCACGGTCATGGGGCCAAATGAGCCACTGCCGATCCCACCAGAAGACATAGAGACGCTCGAGCGTGGCGGCTCGGCTGATGAGGAGGCGCGCGTCGGCAAGGGCTGGCTGGGCGAGTTGGAAGGGTGAGTAACCGAGGTGGCAGGACGTGCCTGTGGTTATGACGCTGACGTCGCAGTGGCGTGCCCGAGGGCATGCGCATCGACGAGAACATTACGATGCGTCTCGACGTGCACGGAACGCCTGCCGAGAACTTGCAGCAGCTGATCCGGGACTGTGGTGTCAGCCCACACAAGGTCGGTGCCACTAAATTTAGGGCAAGTGAGACACAACGCTGACACCACCAGGTCCAGGAGCTCATCCAAGAGCTGCCGCCGAAGGGCTTTGCGGACAAGGTGATCGACTGGTACTTCCAGCACCTGAACCTTGTCCGGTATCCGATCGACGAGCGCCTCTTTCGGACATGTGCGTGGGCGTGGCTGAGACATCTCTGGAATGCAGCTGACAATAGCGTACGAGGACTTGTACTCGAAGCAGCGGAGTGTGGATCCCGCGAACCTGCGCGCGCTGCCGCTCGTCTTCATCGTCCTAGCGATGGCCGTGCGTCTCGCGCCGGACCACTGGGCGGGCGACGACCAGCAGCGCAAGATCTCGAGTCTGCGGATGTACTGGAGCTGTGAGTTTGCATGTGGCGCTTCAACTGACCCCAGCGCGGCGGAGTATCTTGATTGCGACGGCGCTCGAGTCCGAGTCGATCGAGCTGGTGCTCACGCGCCTCCTGAGCGCGATCTACCTCGTGCAGATCCACGACCGGCGGTTGACCGAGTGCTGGTCGCAGCTCGGCGCATCGCTGCGCACGGCCCAGGCGATCGGGCTGCACCGCGACGGCTCCAAGCTGGGTCTCGACCCATTCCAGACAGAGTACCGCCGCAGACTGTGGAGCTACCTGTACCACGCGGACCGGCTGTACTCGCTTATCCTGGGCCGCCCGCCAAGCATAGGTGACGCGTACACGGACACGCTGCCGCCGTCCAACGTCGAGCTGTCGGACTTCCGGATCGGGGGTCCAAACAACCCGCCGGGCCCCGCACCACAGCCGCGGCCCTTGTCCGAGCCCACCACGGCGACATTCCTGATCTTAAGGCGGAATCTGAGCAGCATCATCGGGCGTATCGTGCACCACTTCCAGAAGCTCAACGAGCCGGCGCAGTACGCCGACGTGCAGCGCCTTCAGGACGAGCTTGACCAGTTCACGAGCCAGCTGCCGCCGCACTTCCGCATGCGGGATGCCGACAAGAGCCTTGACAAGCGTGCGTCCTTTGTCTTGAGCTCCGTGTCCAAAAATAGCTAACGCCCCAGAGTACTACTGGCTGCCCGTGCACCGGTTCATGCTGCTTACCGAGGTTCTGGTGACGACGATCATTTTGCACGTGAGTGGGGGTGGGAGTGGGGTTGTGGCACAAAGAGTGTTTCACTGATTGAGTGCCACAAAGAGTGTGGCACCCAGGCACCCGAGTAACGTTGCTGACTGCCAGCGCCCGTGGCTCCTCCGCCGCCTCAGCAGCAACCGCTACGCGTCGAGCCGGACAGCGTGCTTCGAGAGCGCCAAGCTCGACTTCCAGATCCGGCAGGACTTCCAGCGCGAGGTGCCCGACTTCAAGCTCTTTGCGATAACGGGCCAGTTCAAGATGTTCAATAGCGCAATGATAGCTGGCATCAGCGCAATCATCGACCCGCGTGGGCCAGATGCGGACCAGATGCGCCGCATCCTCACCACCTTCCTGGAGCAGCACCCGTGGTCCGAGGTCGCGAGCCTGGACGAGACGACGCGCAAGGAGGTGCAGATCATCCACACGCTGAGCCGCCGCGCAGCCCAGATCTTCGAGGACACGATGGCGCCCGGCGAGCTCAACGCGCAGGACAAGGACTCGGTCTCCCTCCTCCTGGCGCTGCGGCAGGGCGAGCTCATGGAGCCGGGCTTCGGCACGCCCGTCCCCACCCCGACCACGACGCCGGGTCCCGGTCCGGGCCGCCGCCCGGCACCACCGACGCCGTGGGCGCGCTTCGCGCCGCCCAACACGATGCAGTCGCCCGCATCGAGCGGGCACGAGGAGGACCACTCCCAGCGCCTCCTCGACCAGTGGCTGAGCGCCAACGCCTCCCTCGCGGGCGGGGGCATCGGCGGGCCGGCGCTCGCCGTCGAACCCCCGTCCTCGGGGGTCGGGTACTTCATGGCCGGGCTCGGTGGGATGGCGCCCGTGCCGGCGTCGTTTGGGCCGGGGACACCCGGCAGCTTTAGCGCGAGCCAGACGCCCGTGCAGCCGCTGGGCGGGTTTGTGTGGCCCCACGGAGGAGGCGACGACACGCTCGCCAACGCGCCCAGCGTCGACAGCTCGTTCGCGTTCCCCGTGCCCGCGGCGGGGTTGGACGGGACCGTGCTCGGCGTCGCGGGCGAGGCGGGCGTCGAGAACAGCGACGAGTACTGGAACACGCTTATCGACGGGATACTCGGGACGACGGGGGCGAACAGCAGCATGGCGGCTGCGAGCGGGGGGAACAACTCGTAGATACTTAGAGCGGAGTGGAGAGCAGGGGAGGGGGAGCTAATGAGATCAAGAGAGTCGAAGAGACCATCGAAGTACCCATACGAATCTTGCACATGCAACCTACTCCTCAGTGCTGGTGTCGCGGTGGCCATAGTCGACTGCCAGGTCAGTGGACTGAAGCGCGCGTGTTTAACGTGTTCTCGTTCTGGCAGTCGTGGTGTTCCCAAGCTGGATTGCTGACGCCCTTGCACTGTGCTCGCCCTGTGACCGTTGTTAAACAGTGCATATCATTGTCTGCGTGTATATATCCTGGGCATAATGCAATCGTACAGGTCGTGCTAACATAGGTTGATACAGGTAATGGCGGTGTGGTGGGCGGTGGCCCGGGCGATGCGATTGATGTGCAGGAGAAGAATAGTGTTCGTTGCGTCGTGCGTGTATCACAACTGCTGGGGGGAAACAGTGCCGTCCGTCAGGTCCGAGCGGGTGCGCTGGGTGGGTGTCGCGTCGAGCGACAGCGGCTCCATGGCCGGGACGATCTTGCGGCTCACGGGCGTCCCATGCGACGGCGTGGTGGCTGGAGGCGGGGTCACCGCGAGCTCCGGCGACTCGGCAAGGATCAGGGGAGAGTCCGCCATGACGGGGGATTCGGCCATAATAGGCGACTCGGCCATAACAGGTGACTCGGCCATGACCGGCGACTCAGCCATCACCGGCGAGTCTGCCATGACTGGCGAGTCTGCCATCACCGGCGAGTCCGCGAGCATGAGGGGCGAGTCGTGTTCGACTGGGGAGTCGGCCATGAGGACAGGCGACTCGGCGAGGAGGTTGGGTGAGTCATGCACGTCGACAGGCGACGCGACCTCTACAGGTGACATGCACGTTGGCGAGCCGACCTCGACGGGCGACGCGGCAAGCTCCTCGGGCTCATCCACAAACTCAGGCCGCGCCGGGTTGGGCATGGTCTTGGCGTGGCCGAGCTTGGCATCGCCCCCACGCGCGAGGTCCGTCTTGAGCGGCCGAAGGCGCGCCCATCCACCGGCCTTCTTCATGTTGTTGACCGGCGGCTCGGGCGTGTCATCGCGTTCTGGCGAAGATACAATCGCGGCCCCTTCGTCCTCAGACATCTCAGACGGTGTCTGTACCCCCGTGACGGCGTCCGGGAGCGTATACGAGTCCATCGAACCCGAGGTGAGCGATACGTCGCCATCGGATGGCGATAAACCGGTTTGCGCCTCGTGCATGACCGACATTTGCCGCATGCCAACGGCGCGTTGCAACTTGTGTACCGCACGCACGACAGTGAACACTGAGCGTAGCGAGATTAAAGCGTTGTCGACCTCCTCCTCGGTCGGCTCCTCGAACACATTGCCGTAGTAGCACAAGTTGTCCTCGACGCTGAGGATGGGCTGCTGGCCCCAGGCGTTGACCCACGAGTTCTCCTGCATGTCAGTTACAATCTTGAGGCAGCCACTCACGCGAATCTCGGTCATGGTGTACCGCTGCGCCGGGTCCTTGCGCAACATGCCCCGCATCAAGCTCTGCAGGTCGCGGTGCCACTCTGCAGGGATCTCCGGTCTGCCGTCAGTACAACACATGCGACGAGACTCACTCCTTCTCACGGACCATCCACATGAGGTCAATGGGGTTGGCAACGTTGAATGGCAGCTTGCCTCGCAACATGCAGTACAGGGTCACGCCAAGTGCCCAGATGTCGACTGCCTTGCCGTGGACTTCGCCGATGGAAGCTGACGTCAGTGGCTGCAAAGTACGCGTTTGCCACACCAAAGGTACTCACCGTTAAAACTCTCGGGGCTGAGGAACGCGGGACTCCCGCCAGCGGCCTTGATCGTGTCGTCGCCCTGGAACATCTCGGACACACCAAAGTCGGCTAACTTGACCATGTCGCGCTTCTCTGTGAACAGAATGTTCTCGGGTTTGATGTCGCGGTGCGCAATGCCGTTCGCGTGCAGGTATTCGAGGCCCAAGCAGATCTGGCGGAAGTACTCGCGCGCCTCGTCTTCTGTGAACGGTGGCTTCTCATTCGTTGGCTCGAGCCCAGGCTCAACCTTCATGAGCACGCCGCCGGGAAGGTACTCGAGGACGAGGTATAGGCCGTCGGCATTCGGTACCGAAATGGCCTCGTAGAGTTTGATGAGCTGCTGTTAGCGTGGCCATGTGACGTAGAGCGACGTACGTTCGGGTGGCTGGTTGTCAGTGGCGTTCTAATGTGGCAAGCGGTAAACTCACTCAAGCTTCTTCATCACGGCCACCTCGCGCCTAATCAAGGCGAGGGGGTCCTTCTCCAGCATGTCGTCGTCGACGAGGGTGGACGGCGGCGGCTCGGTCGCGGCGGGCTTGGGGCCGGGTCGCAGGGGGCGGCGGTTGCGACGCTCGCGCGCCATCTGCGCCTGACGCTCCATGAGGGCCTGCTTTTGAAGGCGCGACTTTGAGAACTCTTTGATAGCCTGCGGGCGTTAGATCACTCCTCGACATCGCAGGGGATCTGCAGCGTCGCACTCACGTATTCCTTGCCGTCGCTGACGTCTATGCCAAGGACCACCGTCGCGTACGCGCCAGACCCAAGGGGCCTTCCGATCTTGTACTGGTTAATGACGCGCGCACCGTCGTCGTCCTCGTGTTGGAGACCCAAAGTGGTCTCGCGCACGACGTGGGAGCTGCTCTGGCGCTTGGAGTGGCGCATTGCCCGATCGCGGAATCTGGCCGCGCCTGGTGAAGACGGCGAGGGCGTGCGCTGTGCCGAGAAGAGGTGTGGAGAGGATTCTGGGAGGCCAACGGGAACATACGTCGGGGGCGACTGGAGGAGGGCGCTGTCGTCGCGTTCCTTCCCCTTGCCTTGCGATGCCATGCTTTCGGAGCGTGGGACGGGCGTGGACGCGACGCGGTGCGGCACGGTGTGAGGCGGGAGTGCGGGGCGCGCCTCGTCGGTGGACAACGAGACGCGGGGCGACGCGTCCATGTCCGAGTTCTCCTCGGGGGACTCGTACTGCACGGCCTCCTCTGGCATGGGTTGGAGCGTGTGTGAGGGCGCACTGGGAATGACGTTGCGAGGGCCCGAGCTGGCGGGCGATGCGGCTATCGGGGTTGGCGGGACGACTATCGTCTCCAGGCGGGGAAGGTCGATGGTCTGGAGGCTGTCGCCACGGCTGGTTGCGCGGGAGCCACCCGTGGGCGTCGCGATGGTGGGAAGGGTGCCGCGCGAATTGGGCGAGCGGGGAGGAGCTCTGTCTGTCATGGGGGCGTGCCGCGTAGGTGGGGGTCGGTTGGATTAAGAGAGGGAGATAGAGAAGAGGGAGAAGGGGGAGGTGTGTGTGATGTGAAGAAGAATGAATGAATGAAGAGGTGAGATGTGAGATGAGATGGGAGATGCGAGGGGGGAGGGGGATGTGAGGAGTGGGATGGGATGGGATGGGATGGGATGGGATGATGTGGATTCGATTTGACCGTGCCGAGGAACGTCACTTTGTCTCTCCCTTCGCTCCCTTCGCTCCTCCCAACTGCTACTGTACGTCTCGCATGACACGTCTCCGTTCCGTCCGCCTCTCCGCTCCCACCTCGGCAGACCGGCAGGCCGGCACACGGGCAGAGTGTGGGTTGCTGCGCATGTTGGCAGTCCCTCTTGGGAACATGCATCGACATGTATTCTATACTAGGGGTGGTTTAGAACTATGGCGACCAAGGGAGGAGAAGAGGCCAGTCCCGAAAAGCCTCCCTACTCACCCACCGCACCTAGCAAGCTAGCAAGCGCACGCACGCACAGTTTCTCAACTCTGACTGCAGTGGCGCTCAGGGTATCTAGCAGTTTAACGTTTGCTTGCAGGTTTCACGGCTGGGCTCCATCATTACCCACCACCCAGTTGACAAGCAACCAGGCAAGCGGCAACGTCTGACCCCGGGATCCCGGATGCTGCGGCCGCTGCGGAGAGTCTGCGGCGCAGTCACCTCGTGGCCCACCGGACCCGCCTCCGGACCCGAGATCAGGCGCGCGCAGACGCCATGCCGCCCTGCCGGCGCCAGTTGGAGCTATCGACAATTGACATGCAGGAGCGCAGGAGCACGACCAGGGTTTTCGGTTGCAACCTTGGATTGTAGCTCTGTACTCGTAGCTTGTTGCTGCGCATGCACACGCGGGCGTCGACAGGCGGCGCGTAGCAGGCGTACAGCAAGACACTAGCTGCGCACATGTCTCGGTCGGAACGGCCGTTCATTAAGGCCAACGGGCGCCGTAGTGCCTGCCAAGTCGTGGTCGAGTGATCTGCGGACGGCAGCGTTCAAGGGTTCAGACGGTGGGTGGCACGGTCGGAGCAGCAGGAGGGGCTCGCGTGATGGGACAGTGGGTGGGATGGCTGCGGTGGTTAGACCGAAAAGCGAAGAAACTTGCGTTCCTGCAGGATCGGCGGATGCACGATCGCAAGGATCGCTGGACCGAGCGACGGACAGGTACGCGATTCGAGGTTCCGATGCGTCGGCGTCAGGCCGCTCGATCTCGCCAAGCATCCAACGCTGCGTGCTCCATGCTGCATGCGGTGATGCATGGTGCAGGAACTAGCAGGATCGACGTGTTCCTGGGCCTGAGCCATCACTGCATGACTGCATGGCTTGACCTGACGTGACCTGACGGCAGTGGCTGATGGAAGCCGCAACGGCAGAGCTGCAGATCTGCAGAGACGTCGTAGGCCGCCGGGTTGCGCAGGCACAGGAAGTGATCTGCACAGCTCGGGAGCGTCGGGTGTAGCTGTTGTCTTGCCGGTCTTGCCGCCACCTGATGTCCCATGCACCTGATGCACCCGAGGCCTGAGGATCATATCACGTTAACATCACCCTGGTTTCAGAGACTAGACGCTAACCCAAGGTCCGACGGCCTCGGCTCGGCTGGGTCCTTTGTGCGGTGCGACTCCCCTCGGTCTTGTGCTCGGGGTCGGGGCTGATGGACAGACGGCAGGTGGGGCAGACGGGTCATGCGCGGGTCAGACAGTCGGGCGCCATTGACCTGAGCAATCCTCACCGATGCCATCACAGATAACGAGAATCCAGTCGCTAACCTCCGATTCCCACACATTGTCTCAGCTGACTACCTTGCGCGACTTGCATTCACCTTCTCGCGCCTCTCGGTCGCTGCGACGGCAGATCACATCCATCGCGAGCTTCTTGGCCTCACCTATGTGACGCTGCGTCGGTCAGAAGCCTTCTTCGGGGCGCCGTGGCTGTCGTGCTCGACGTGATCGCTATCACATACATACCACTGTCGCGCGTACATCCCACCTGCCGATGTTGGTGGCTCTACTCTTATCTGCTGATCTCTACAAACCTTGCTCTGTCCACGCCGTGAGTTACTAGGCGGTTGCTGATGACTGCTACTGAGGACCCTCGAACACCGGCTGCGCCTCCTGCGCTGGTACAGTCAGTGCTGGCTATAGCGTAGCTCACCCTTCACGGACTGGAGGCTCGCGCGGAAGACGCCCTCGACGTTCGCCGTGTCCATGCCGACTGCTCCAGGGGCACCAAGAGCGCGACGCGTGGGAATGGCGCGGATGAACGCCCAGAAGTACGCCGTGGGGATGCCAGCGACGAGCTCGGGGGACCAGTTAGCGACATCAACTGGTGTGAGCTCCCTCAGTAGCGGTCTTACCCTCGACC
The DNA here is from genome assembly GCA_023630115.1 of Cutaneotrichosporon sp. PK4640. Taxonomy (NCBI): domain Eukaryota; kingdom Fungi; phylum Basidiomycota; class Tremellomycetes; order Trichosporonales; family Trichosporonaceae; genus Cutaneotrichosporon; species Cutaneotrichosporon sp. PK4640. Next base: position 22,293 of record JAMALN010000195.1, read on the forward strand.
GAGCTGCACTCCTCGGCCATGCGCGAGACACACAGAGTCGCGAGCTGCTCGTCGTCGAGTAAAGCGGCCACACGAAACATGCCGGCGAGGTGGCGCGACTTGTCGCCGCGGCGGTCGACAAGGTTCTGGACGTACGAGACGGCGAGGGCGTACGCCGCCGCGAACTCGTGCTTGCGGGCGAGCTTAAGGGTCGCGAGGAGGACGTTGGAGGAAGGCCAGGCGTCGTCGTCCCACGAGGGAAGGCGATGGCCTGCGAGGATGTTGAGGAGGAGGCGCACAGCGTCCGAGTGCTCGACGGGGTCATCGAGGTAAAAGACTGGGCTGGCTTCGTCGGCGAGCCGCATCGCCTGATGCCACAGAGTGTTACTGGGGTCAGATTGTTCCTGAGGGTAATCACCTGTGGCGGATCACAAACTCGGAAACGCCAAAGGCGACCTTGTCCGAGGAGATGATGACGAAGTCGGCGCCAGCGGTAGGGTGCTCGGGGTCTGGGGTGAACCAGAGTCTGCCATCGGGGTTGAGGTTGCTGTTGACGCTAGGTGACGGGGAAGGCTGTGAGGCCTTGGCGGTCTTCGTCGAGGTAGGAGTTGGGAGGGAAGGTCGCTGACGCTGGTTGCGAGCGGGAGTCATTCTGAGAGGTAGAGAGTGATGTGGGTGAGGAGTGATTGGGTGAGTGGTGAGATGGGATGAGAGAGGGAAGGAGATGAGAGATGGAAAGAGATGAGAGAGATGGAGAAGTGAACAGTTCGAGTAAGGTGGGGACGCATCCTTTATACCCTTTGGTACAGTGGGGTGGGGTGGAAGAGGACAAGGAGGGAAGGTGCTCAAGGTGTGGTCAAGCAACATGTCGCGAGGAAGGTGGATGCGTTGGGTTGACCCGACTGGACGTCCTCCACCACTCATACTGCGGGGCCCATTTACACGTCCACCTCCCAGTCCAGTGATGCATACATACACATATACATACAGTACAATCAGGCGGCTTCTCTACTCCATCCCAGCTATCGCCGCCATCCGCGCACACGTATATGCCGTCAAGATGCACTTGTACCCAGTCGAGGTGTCCGCTGGGTCCCACTCAACCTTATACTCGAACTCGGGCCGGAAGAACAGCACACCCCCAGCCTTGAGCTTGATGCGCCGCCCCACATCCTTGAGATACACGTACGCGGAGCTCCCAATCACACAGATGGCGATATAGTGCGCCGCGAACGCATCCTCTCTCCGGAACTCGCAGCCCGCCGAGATGCGGACCAGCATCCCGGGGGGTGAACGCCCCTGCCCAACCACATGGCGGCATACTTTAGCCCCTCGCCTTCGGCCGCGGGAGTGAGGACCCAGTTCTCGCGGGTCGGCATGGACGGGTAGCCGTCGGATTCGGGGCGGTGGATCGGCTCCCAGCTACGAGCAGAAGTCTCCACGGGGCTTAGGCATGTTGCGTGGGATGGGGTTGGAGGGGTTTGAGCCGGGAAAGCTGAGGGCTCGTCGTTCAGCTGGTCGTGACCGTAGAGTGCGATGAAGAGGTCTGGCAAGTGTCAAGGTGAAGGCGGGACATGTCAACAAAAGTCGAGCTGAGGAGAGGTCTGGCATGTCTGGATGTGTGGGGTCCGAATAAGGTGAGTCGCGATTAGAGCCAAGCCCGTGCCTGAGATAAGCCGAGGCCAAGTGATGAACACCGGAGAGCGACTGCCATGGAACACTTGACATTCTTCATCTCACAGTCTACTTACCATGGCGTACGCGCGCCTGCCCACAGACGATCGGGAGCACGCGTACCCGCCTTCGACTCCTTCTCCAACCTCTACAGCATGGCGGTGGGGCCGGCCCGTGGGCAGGCTCCTGCTCGCTCTCGTCGCCGGCTGTGTGCTGGTACACTACGCCATCCTCCTCACCACCCCGGCACCCGACCCCGAGCCGAGCATGAACTGGGTACTCCCAGCGCTGCCCCCACCCCCTCCCCCACCCATCGGGCAGGGCGAGCCGTATCGCGATCCCACGCCGATCGCGAGCGCGCAGTACTTCCTCGCGCTGGCCGAGAAGGAGGTGCAGGCTCTTGGACTCGACACCTGCGGCGACGAGGTGGGGCGCGCGATGGTGCGCGCTGCTGCCGAGCGGAGGATGGTATACTGCGCCTCTTCCCCGCCCCCAAACGCGACAGACGAGGTGGTAACGGGCGACCCCGACTTCCTGCAGCGCCTGGAGGCCGCGGCCGCCCGGCCAGCCAGGATCGAGTGTATGCCCCTCCGCTCCATCGGGGCGCCAGGGCCAGAGGGCGCGGACCCGGGGCTCAACTCCACGCCTTCATGGTGGCCCATCACCTCTGCCCCGTGCGTGAGCCGCAACCTCCGTCCCGTTGCGCGGATAAACCAGCGGAACTTCCTCGCGCAGTGCGATGTTACGCGCGCCGGGGAGGCGTTGAAGCGAGTGGCCGCCGAGGCGTTTGTCGGCGGCATGATCGTCCCCGAGGAGGGGGAGCGGTGTAAGCGCGTCCTCGGGCAAACGGTCATGTTCGTGCAACGCATGGACCAGTGGAACCCGTGAGGTATCTTGACATGGGTTGAGCTGACGACAGCTTCCACATCGCCGAGGACCTCATCACCACCCTCCTATCGCTGCTTGTTGCGGGGGAGGCCGTGCCCGAGCTGCGGCACCACCGGATCCAGCTAGCGTTTTTGGACAACTTTGGGCTCGACGGAAACCGATTCGCGGGGGTATGGGATCGGATGGGCGCCCTCCCGCCTCGGAGAACGAGACACGAGCCGTTTGACGACGGGGTGTGCCGTGAGTTGCTTTGCCTCCAGCTTACACCACGTCTGCTTAGCTGACCCCAGTCAACACCGCCATCCACGGGATGTACGGCCGCACCTCGCTCCTCTCCGCCAGTGGGCTCCAGAAGCCGTACCACTGCGCCTCGACTGTCACCTGGGCAGCGGCGCACTACTACCGGCACCTCTTCGGGCTCGCGCCGCCCTCCAACTCCACGCCACACATCAACATCCTATACGTGTCGCGCGCGCGCCTGCGGCACCACCTCAACGACGACGTGGCCGCGTGGCAGGCGTACCGCGAGCTCGTCAACGAGAAGGAGATGCTCATGCGCTGGCGCGAGGGCCTGCACGAGCTGTGCGGCGACACGTACGAGTTCGTGGACGCCAACGCGCACCCCGAGGCGTGGACCCAGACCGGGGGCAAACGGCAGATCCGGTTCGCGGCCATTGATCCCATCGCGCACTCGCTCGAGACGCAGGTCCACCTCGCCGGCCACGCTACCCTATTGGTGGGGCAGCACGGCGGCGCCATGGGCCTCTCCCTATTCCTACCCCCCGGCCGGGGCGCCGTGCTCGAGTTCGCGGTCCCCATGGTCAGGGGGAACCACCACTTCCAGCACATGGCGGTGCAGATGGGCCACAAGTACAAACAGCGCGGTATTCTGCCGCGCATCGACGTCGAGCGCGCGTGGACTGACTTACGCACGATGATTGAGGAGGTCATATCCGAAGACGCGCCAACGGCGGCGCAATAGAGAGTACAGAAGATCAGAAGTCATTGTAGATTAGATTACATACACTGTAGATGCACTGCTCGCGATATCTAGTCAAATGGAATCGGCTTGATGCCTGACCGGGAGAGCACGGGGGGCTTGGCGCCGCTCGCCTGCGCCTCGGCGAACGCGCTGGGCACGGGGATGCCGCAGCAGTCCATGGCCCAGCCCTTGTCCTCGTGGATATGTCCGTGCGCGTCGGGCTGCGCGAGCGGCTGCTCCTCCAGCGCGGCTTTGAGCTCCGGGTCGTCCTCGGGCGACGGGAAGGGGATGATGCTCCCGAACAGCGCGTGCTGCATCACCGGCAGCTTGCCAAGCACCTCGGCGGCATACATCTTGCGCATGCCCGAGTTGACCTTGTCCCATGTCTTGACGGCGCTGATGTCGTCGAGCATCGGCGAGTGCCACCGCAGGCTCGCGGTCTTGATCGAGTTGATAAAGTCGATGCACGAGAGGTACATGTACTCGCCAGCGAAGGCTTCGAGGATCTCGGAGTCGTGGATCGCCTTTGGGCGGAGGTGCTTGTGCGCTGTTGTCAGCTAATAAACACTTTCAAACAGCTTACTCTTCAGTTGCCCCGCGCCCCACAGGAAGGGAAGGAACTGGTAGTCGTCCAGGCCCCACACGCCGTGCGAGCCCGCCGGCTCGAGCCAGTACGTCGACTGGAGGTAGCGCATGACGAGGATGTAACTGGGGTCAGCTGGTATGAAGAAGCCTCGAAAGCTCACCGCCAGAAAATCCCGAGCACGAGGTACGTGTAGTCGTCCTCGTGGAACACGCCAAGCTTCGTCAAGGAGAGGCTGGTGTCAGAGGGTTCACCAATCAAACACGACACCCACAGCCAGCAGAGGAAGTTCAGCTCGTGCCCCGACCCGTAGTCGACGCGCTCCCTGTTGCCCCAGCAGTGCTGGAAGTACGTCTCGACCTCAGGGATCGCCTCCTTTGGAAGGCCGGGGATGCTCTCGTGCATCTTCTGGCTGGCGGCCGCGACGCGGTCGTAGAACGTCTTGAACGCCGGGTTGCCGAAGCGGCTGAGCTTGTTGTCGACGGGCGGGGTGGCCTTGGCGATCTCGAGCACCTCCTCCAGGATGTCCATGACGGCCCGGGTGCGCTGCTGTCAGCTACGCACGTTAAACACAGCTTACCTCGTTCCCTTCGCCGGCCTCGGAGAGCTTGCGTCCAACAATGGCGGCATTCAAGCCGTCGATGAAGCCCATGATCGAGGCGTGCGCGGGCGAGCGCTCGAACGCCGCGAGGTGCGCCTTGCTGAGGATGTGCTTGGTCGGGACGACATAGCCCGTGCTCCCGTTTTGCTTGTCTGATGTGTCGGTCATTGTGAGTGGAGAAAGGTGGAGAAAGAGAGGATGACCAAGGTCGCCACCTAACAGTCAGTTGCAGTTAGAGTGGAGGGAAGGTGCTGGGCCTGGCCGGACGCCGTCAGGCACGATCCGCGCGTGCGGATCGCGTGGCCGATCACCGCTGTTGTCCCCGCATCCCCCCAGCTCTCAGCCAACGTGCTCGCCATCCGCTCCATGCGCATCATCCACTTGCTCTGGCTCTGCGCACTCACCATGGCGTCCTGCCAGTACATCGACTCGATCGTTCTCTTCGTGAGCTGGAGGACCCGTGGGAGCTGACGACAGGGCGACAGCATCACGCAGGCGTGGAGCGACGGCTCGCTCGCCCAGCGCATGAGCGAGTACTACCTCCGGCGTCTGGACGTAATCAACCGCGGCTTCGGGGGTGGGTAGTGGCCCATGCGGCGCTGACGGAAGGGTACAACACGGACAATGCGCTGTCGGCGTTCGAGAGCGTGTGGGCGACGCGCGACGAGCGCGAGGCGGGCCGCGCCCAGCCCGCCCGCTTGGTCACGATCTGGTTCGGGGCCAACGACGCCGTCGTCGAGGGCGGGTGGCAGCACGTGCCCCTCGACCGCTTCCGCGCCAACCTCGAGACGCTGGTCGAGCGCGTTCGCTCCCCCAAGTCCATGTGGTACTCGCCGCAGACGCGGATCGTGCTCGTGTCGTGCCCGCCCGTGGTCATTGCCGACCGGCACCGCGCGCAGATTGCAAAGTGGAAGGAGTTTGGGAGCAAGGGCGCGCAGCCCTGGCCGGACCGCAACCCCGAGAACACGAAGAAGTATGCCATGGCCGCCGTCGAGGTCGGCGAGAAGCTCGGCGTGCCCACCCTCGACGTGTACCACGCTGTTTGCGAGGCGGCGGGCAGCGAGAAGCAGGAGGACCTCGCGCGGTTCCTGTACGACGGGCTGCACCTCAACTCGGAGGGGTACGCTGTCGTGTTCGAGGGCCTCAAGAGCTTGATTCTCCGCGAGTGGCCTGAGATGGACCCCGAAGCGCTGCCCATGCCCATGCCCTAGTGAGTGCAAGACGCGACGTGAAAGGAAGGTTGCTGACAAACAGCTGGGCGGACATCGACCGCGCCAACCCCGACCCGTCGTTCAAGACCGCGCTCGCCGACGCCAAGGCGTACGAGAGCAAGCAGGCTGAGCGGCAGAAGGACGAGCTGTAGCATACCCCATAAGATTGTATAGGAGTCGTGGCCAGCAGAGTACATGCATCTGCTACAGTATCTTTGACAGGATCAGCTACACTGACGGCTTCCGCGACAACTTTTAACTGCTCCTTCTTCCCCCGCTTAGATCTCCCGACTCTCGTCGACGTTGACGATAAAGTTGGCAAACCAGCGCACCTGCTCGACAAACATGTCGGCCTCGATGTACTCGTCGACCGTGTGCGCATTGTTGAACGTGCCCTCGAAGATGAGGTACGCGAAGCGGTAGATGTTGCGCGTGAGGTTCCAGTATCTGCCGTTAGCTAACCGCATGCCTAGTAGTTCACCTCTTGGTGTCCGTGTTGCCCGTGGTGAGGTACGGGGCCATGTGCACGTCCTCGCTCCACTTCTTGCCGTTGTCCGGGCGGGACGCGTACACGCTCTTGGTGGTGCCGGCAAGGAGGCGCCACGCGGCCGCCTCAACAGTGTACGGCGACACGGGGGCGGGGTCGAGCGATGAGTTCCACGCCGGCGCGAGGGTGAGCTTGCCGGTCGCCTTGTCCTCTGCGTGGACCGAGTCGCCGAACGCCTCAAAGTCGAGTTTGTACTCCTTGGCAATGGGCTGGAGCACGCCCGTGATACGCTCCTTCAGCTCGGCGACCGAGGACGCGAGCGAGATCCGGTGGTTGATGTACGCCGTCACGACCTCGGGGAGCGCATTAACCTTGACGCCGCCGTTGATGATGTCGATCGCCTGCGTCGTCGAGATCATCGCGGTGCCCTGGTTCTGCGCCCACCAACCCTCGACCTTCTTGAGCGCCTTCTTGTCGACCTTGTCCTTGGCGAGGGCGTCGGTCACGCGCTTGACCGTGTGCTTGAGCTCCTTGGGCACGTCGGCGTACTTGGCCGTGCAGCCGATGAAGGATACGAGCGGGCTCTCGGGGTTGAGGTACGGCTTGTGGGGGTGGCGCTCGACCTCGGCGAGCGCGAGCGCCGCGAACCCAATACCGGTGTGCGGGGCTGCCGTCAGTTTTCATTCGCGCGGAGGCGTACGGGGAACAGACGAGTGACCGCCGAGCGTCTCAACCTTCAGCTCGACGTCGAGGTAGCCCTTCTCGGCGACGGCAGGGAGCGCAAACATCTGCCCAAAGACCTCGCCCATGCCGCCGCCCTCGTCGACGATGAGCGCCATAGAGTCCTTGCCGTACTTGGCCTCGAGCCACTGGCCCATGTGGTACGCGCCCTGTGGTTAGTCGTCCCCGCTGGACCACGCACCACCTTGCCCTGCTGTTAGCTGTCTCAGCGTCATGCAGCTTACGCCAGTCTCCTCGTCGCATCCGAGCGCCAGAATGACGGTGCGCGCGGGGTTGAACTTGCCCGACTCGAGAAGAAGCTCAATCGCCGAGCTATCGTCAGCTGGGAAGGGTAGAGACCCACAGAGCGCCGATCGTGCCCGACTTGTCGTCCATCGAGCCGCGGCCCCAGATACGCTCGCCGTCGTACTCGCCGCCGTACGGGTCGTGGGTCCACAGGTCCCGCGTGTCCGCGAGGACGGGGACAACGTCCTGGTGCCCAAGGAGGAGGAGGGGCTTGAGCGACGGGTCAGACCCCTGCCACTCGTACACGAGCGCGTGGGTCATCACGCGCGTGCGGGTGAGCTTCTCGTGGACGCGGGGGAAGGACTTCTCGAGGTCTGGGATCAGCTCTACTCCCGTTCACAACGCACACTCGGCAAACTCGTAGAAGACGTCCCAGCGCTTGTCCTCGCCGATGGGGCCCATCACATCGAAGATCTCGGTCGGAATCTTGACGGCATTGCTGAGCCATGTCACGATGCGGTCCTTCTTCCCCTCCATGAGGGAGCTGACGTCCCACGACGGCGCGAGGGCCGAGGGCTGCTCGCACTTGCCTGCGTGCTTGTTCGGGTTGCTCTTGAGCTTGGCCATGGCGTGCGGGCACGCCACGGCGTCCAAGAACGCACCCCGGGTCGAGGGGTAGAGCACGGGGAGGAGGAGGAGGCAGAGGACCGCGAAGAGCGGCTTGGCCCAGGAGCGGCGGCGCGGCGCCTCGTCGTACACTGGCAGCTCGGGACGACCCATGGTGAACGGTTAATGGTTAGTGGGCAGTGCTGGACCATGCGGGGCCAGCTGCTGCTCTATGTAGCAGCGCGTCCTGGCGGGTATAGCGGAAACGCGCTACATCCGCACCGGCGGTGATGGCCGAAGCCTACGTCATTCGCCGCGGCTGCTTTCTGCCGGGGCCGCTTCTGCTTCTGTTTTGGTACTTCTATCATCTACAGATCTAAGGACAGTAGAACTAGGGCTATAGCAGGCTGAAAGTGCCTGGGGGCGAGGGGACGAGCGGAGACATGCGCGCGCGGCGCGTTGAGCGTGGTGCGGAGCCGATGAGGACTGGGGAGGGTGGCGCCGCCTGCGGGACGGACGCGAGGCTTGGTGTGTAAGCCGGCGTAGGTGTGCCGCTGCGGGCCCTTGTCGGGGTGGAGGGCGAGCCGGGCGGCGTGCCCGCCCTGTTGGGGAGCGTGGATACGCCGCCCCGGGGACGGGTTAAGGAGCTGGTGGAGAGGGCGCGGGGAAGGGACGTCGAGGACAGCGTGCGGCGGTAGTCGGGCGGGCCAGTGGGTGTCGGTGGCTGCCCCGTCGGTGTGGACGAGCGGACGGGAGCTGTGGAAACTGTGGGCGTCGCACCGTTGGGCACTGGGGTTGGTGTAGACACGTGCAAGGGCGCATTGGAGCCGCCAGGGGTCGTCGGGGTAGTGGGCGTCGGAGGGTCTCTCGACGAGCCGGCCGCGGACGGCGTGGTAAAGACGTACGGCGGGACGGCGGTGAGAGTCACGGCCGAGTCTGTGCAGCGGCGGAGCTCGGACGTGTGTGGTTCGCGGCCAATAGCCCCGCCTATACCCAGGACGACCTCGTCGTGCCCCGCCTCGGCGCCATACGCGGGCAGGCTGGACGAGGACTGGGCGCGAACGACGCCCGGCTGGTCCGGTGCGACGCCACTCGGCGTGCGGGAAGGAAAGGTGGCGAGATAGGCGGCGGTGCGCGCGTCCGCGAGGCGCTGCTGCTGCTCGGCGATGACCGCCCGGCGGCGCTTGCGGTCACGCCACTCGGTGCCGCGCGGGCCCCAGATGAAGCACAGCACCTGGGGTTAGCGCCGACGAGGGTGGACGTACGACGAGGAGGATGACGCCGGCGATGGGCACGAGGATCTTGAAGGCTAGCGCGGTCTTGCTGTCCCCTTCTTCGTCTGTTGAACTGTGGGTGGCCGGGGGAGTGGAAAATGTGGTGGGGGAAAAGTTGAAGGTGTAAGGGACGGTGGTGCCGTCTACGACTCTAAAGGTCGTGGCGCTGGGCGCAAGGTTCGGCGTCGGCGCCGCATCCTGGCGCTTGAGTGGGAGGATCATGGGATGGTGGCGAAGAGTGAGAGATGGGGGTGGGTTTTCAAGGCAATGTGTGCGCCGACGGCTGCGGAGCGATGCTTGGTTCCGAGGCCCGTGCTTCTCCCAAAAGGCCTCATTCTTGGCGCCAGCGCAACCTCCCTCGTCCCCACGTCGGGCAAGGGCGGCGATGGATGCCAAGCCGCCGAGGCGAGGTCCGAGCGCCCTCCCCGCCCCCGCAGTGCACCGCCCCCTTGATGTTGCGCAAACATCTCACGCATCCCTCCACCTGGCCAGAATGGCCAAGGACGAGAAGGATATATATGGGTCAGTGCGCAGAGCTCCTGAGGCCTGAAGCCGAGATATGCTCACTTGGCGTTGGATGCACATGCCATTCCATTCGGCCCAGCTTTGTCTCAACATCCCAAGCAGGGAAGTGGCGTTCGGGCCTCGGCACGTCGGCACGACGCACAGACTTACCCCGAAGTTACAGTACACAGCGCCTCGTGGCCGCCACCCAGGTGTCGATGCTAGCCGTCCCCGTCCTCCTCGTCTCCACTCTCCTCGTCACCCTCCTCCCCGTCCTCGCCCTCCTCGTCCTCGCCCTCCTCCTCGTCGCTCTCCTCGTCCTCCTCGTCCTCGCTGTCGTCGTCGATGTACACCGCCCAGCGCTTCTGCTCTCAGTATAGCCCCAATAATACTCACGCGCCGCTCCTCGCTCTCCCAGTCTGTGTCGGTCATGATGTCGCGGGTGTGCTTCTGAGTGTGCTCTTGAGGGAGGTGCGGGTGCCTTGACAATGCGAGGGTTCTTATAGCCGTCAGGTGGTCCGATGTGTGCGCGTCCCGTGTCACGTCGGCGACGGCGGAGACGTCCGCTGTAAGGCCGATCCAGAGACGCGAGTACCTCGGAAGCGTGAGGTGGTGGTGAGAAAGAGGAGCGAGTCAGAAGTCGCCGGCCGGCGAACCGGTGGTGTGAGAGGGGCAGGGCACAATGAGCGGTCGTCCGTTGACCACACCTGTGAAGGCGGCGTCAGTGTTGTGTGTTGGCAGGTGGCGCGCGCCACCGCCTTCGTGTGAGTGACTGCTTCGCCTTGTGTGAGCGGACACGAAGCGGTGCCGCGTTCTATTCTTGCATTGTCTACCTCTACGCCGTGGGGGTGAGCACGAATGCGAACCTCGTCTCCTCCGCCTTGAGCTGATGCTTCTCCAGCACGCCGGGCCCGCAGCTACCGGAGCCGATCCCGTTGATCGCGGCGTCGATGTTAACCCACACGTGCTCCCCGGGCACGAGGTCCGTCGTGTGCTTGGCAGCGTGCAGGTCCTCGCTCGTCCACCGCCGCGCGGTGAGGTAGAACGTGGGGTCGCCCTCGATCTTGAGGCCACCCTCCGGCCCGGTGATGGCGGCGCGGCGCACGTCCGCGCGAGCCCCGTTCTCCTGCGGGAAGACGTAGGGCGTCTGCATGTCCTCGATGGACAAGTCGTACGCGCCGACCTTGCCCGCCGCACGCGTGTCCGCGTAGCACTCGCCGGGCCCGAGGCCGAACCACGACACGCGCTCCATGCTCTTCGGGAGGGCGAGGCGGACGCCGAGGCGCGGAAGGGTGTGCCCCTCCCAGTCACCCTGGGGGGTGATGCCCACGTCGAGGCGGATCGACTCGCCGTCCGAACGCCAGCGGTACTCGACGCGCAGGGCGCGGTTGAAGACGGGCGGCGCGAGCGTAGCGCTCACCACGAAGCTCCCGTCGTCCTCGAGCGAGATTGAGTTGACGCGGTGCACCGCCTTGTCAAAGTGCGAGGGGAGCCAGTCCTTGCCCGTGCTCGTGCCCGGCGTGGCGTGCGGTCCGGCATCGTTGTCCGTCATCGCGCGCCACATGTCCAGCTGCGCTGTTGCGGGCAGGTTGCCCAGGCGCACAAGCCCGCCTTGCCGGTCGAAACGGGCGGGGCCGAGAGTGATCCCGTCCGACAAGATCTCCCAGTTTGCGCCCTCGGGCTTCGGTCCGAGAGCGGGGGCGCTGGACGCGACGGGGAACTGGCCCCACGCGACCTCGTGCCCTGCCTCAGCCCAGAGAGTGGCGGCCGAGAGCGTGGCAGAAACATACCACCATGCCTCACCCTTGCCAGCCTGCGCCTGAGGAAGAGGGATGGATGTGCTGTCACCCGCCTTGATAGGCGGGACCTCGAGCTTCCCACTCCCCACCTCCTTCCCGTCCTGGTCCAGACGCCACGAGAACGAAAGCGCGGAGGTGTCGGCAAAGTCGAATCCGTTCTGGATCGTGATCTGCCCGCCCTCAAGCGCAATCTTGACCGGCTCAACGACCTTCTTGAACTCGATAAGCCCCGGGCTCGGGGTGCGGTCGGGGAACAACAGGCCATCACAGACAAAGTTCCCGTCGTGGAACGTCTCGCCGAAGTCGCCGCCGTACGCGAAGTACTTCTGACCGTCCTTGGTCTGAGGGATGCCGTGGTCGATCCACTCCCAGACAAAGCCGCCCTGCAGGCGCGGGTAGCGCTCAAAGAGGGCCTGGTACTCGCTCAACCCACCGGGCCCGTTGCCCATCGCGTGCGCGTACTCGCACAGGATGAACGGCATCTGGCGGCGCTTGGCGTCGAGCTCCGCGTCCTCGAGCGGCACCTCGTCGTGTTGCCCGATGAGCTCGACCTCGGCGTGCTGGGCGTACATCCGCGAGTACACGTCGACGTACTTGCAGCTCCGGTCGTTCTCGTAGTGGATCGGACGGCTCGGGTCGCGCTTCCGCACCCACTCTGCCATGACCCCAATGTTCTTGCCCACGCCGCACTCGTTACCCATCGACCACATGATGATAGATGGGTGGTTCTTGTCCCGCTCCACCATACGACCCACGCGGTCGAGAAGAGCCGGCGCCCACGCCTCGTCGTCGGTCGGGTTGCCGCGCCACCCGACGTTCATGTACCCGTGCGTCTCGTAGTCACACTCGTCGATCACCCAGAGCCCATACTCATCGCAGAGCTCCAGGAAGTGCGGGTGTGGCGGGTAGTGCGAGCAACGCACGGCGTTGATGTTGTGGCGCTTCATCAGGAGGACGTCTTCGAGCATGGTCTCGTGGGTGAGGGTGCGGCCCGAGTCCGGGTGGAACTCGTGGCGGTTCACCCCCTTGAAGAGGAGCGGGGTGCCATTGACCTTGATCTGGCTCTCCTCAATCGTGACGGTCCGGAAACCGATCCGGAGAGGGATCTCCTCGCCAGCAGTCGTGAGAGTGGCGGAGTAGAGGCGAGGCACCTCAGCACTCCAAGGCTCGACAGCGCAGGCGACCTCCTCGCCTGTCACGATGTCGAGGTCAAGCTCCGGCACACGCACGCGCCCCGCAGGCTCGCAGTCGACCTTGAGCGTTCCCGTCCCCGAAGTGTGGTTGTAGGACGCTTGTACGAAATGGTCGGCGACGCTGGCCACCGGGCGATGAAGCAGAGTCACGTCCCGGAAGATGCCCGGGAGCCACCACTGGTCCTGCCCCTCGAGGTACGTCCCGGCACTCCACTGCGTAACCCGGACCGCGAGGGTGTTCTCCTGCTTGAGGAGGGAAGTGACGTCAAACTCGGTGGGGAGCCGGCTCCCACTGATCGTGCCGACCACCTCGCCGTTCAGCCAGACCTTGGCCCAGCTTTCTACGCCGTCAAAGCGGAGAAGAATCTGGGGTCAGCTCCAGCCGCAAGGCTCGTTGAGCTGTTGCCTGCCTTGCACGCAAGCCGCGCAGGAACATCCACTCACCTTGCCCTCCGCCCAGTCTGGTCGGGCAAACGTGAAACGGTAATCGCCAGTGGGGTTCTCGCTTGGTACATTCGGGGGGTCGATTGAGAAAGGGTAGTCGATGTTCTGGTACGCGGGCGCGCCATGCCCATGCAGCACCCAGGTCGAGGGCACGGGGATCGAATTCCACCCCTCCTCCTGGAAGGCTGCGTCGGCAAAGTCCTCGGAGCCGTAAGGGTCGGGGGAGAGGCGGAAGGCCCAGTCGCCGTTGAGACTGAGCTTGGCGGCCTTGGAGGCAGCCCACGCGCGGGGCGCCTCTGCGGGGCTGGGGAGGATGTCCTCGTGCTCGCCGGGGTGGAGCTGGATTGTGACGGTCTTAGGGGGCGTAATCGTGACCATCTTGGGGGATGGGGAGCAGTATGGCGGGCGTGGCTCGCATTATGGGTGAGTGCGTCGAAGTAGGGCTTGGGTGGATGGCCGATGAATGGGCCGAGTGTCGGCAACTTGTCCCCGGCCGGAGCCGGATCGCCGGGCCGGTGTTCCAGCTCGATGTTGCCAAAGCTATGACCGGCGTAACGACAGCCCGAGCACCGTCTGATCACGCGCGCCGTTCGCATGTGCCCGCGGACATGCGCGAAGTGGGGGGGTTTGGTGTGCTGGCTTCTTGCGTAGTGCGGGGCATCAGAGCAGGGCCGTCTCCGCCATCTGGCCCCACTCCTCCCAGCTCAACAACTTGACCGAGTCGCTCAGCGCCCCACGCTGAACGAGCTCGTCCGCCACCGCGTCCCTTATCACGTCACCGTACGTCCCCTCCCAGCTGGTAAGGCCGAGCTCGGCGGGTGAGAGGCGCTCAAGCCCCACAATCGTCACTGCTGCCCTGGTGATGCGTGAAGCGACGCGCAGTACCTCCTTGAGGACGTTGGGCTCCTTCTCCCCGACCTCTCCGGCCGGCTCGAGGACGATCACGATCTCAACTCCGCGGGGAATACAGGGCGTCATGTTGACAATCTTGCGCACGTCCATGTCGCAGCTGCGCCGCCAGGAGAGATGTATCACACTCCGGCGCAAGCGGTCCGGCACGTCCGCCATCCACTCGCCCGCGAGCCCTCGACCCACAGTGGAGAGGTCGAGGTACTCGACGTATGTGTGGGCCGGGAGGAGGGTGCCTGCTGCCAGGGGCGCACGACGCACCGTCCGATACTGGCGGAACCACGCGGCGTACTCGACCGGGAGGGGGGCGTGCAGGTCCAGGGTGCAGGTGTGCGCGAGCTTGGCTGCCAGAGCCGCCTGCCGCTTCTTAGATGCCAGAGCTGGGAAGGGGAGGGAGGGAAGGCTGCGGAGGGCTGGGGAGGAGAACGAGGGCGAGGGCGAGCGGAGGTACACCGTGTCGTCGGCGACGTGCACACTGATGTGGGCGAATAGTGTGCTGTCGGCGCGGTCGCGGAAGGTGCAGCTGGCGGAGCGGAGCGCGAGGAGCCCACCATGGTCCGAGGCTGCAAATATCGCGTCTAGGAGGTGCGGGTAAGCTGTGTGGTCGAGCGGCATGGTGGGATGGACGATGGCGAGCACCCGATCGCCAAGTGGAGTGAACTGACGTCACGTGCGAACCTGGTTTGTACCTCGAACTGTCATGTACATGCGATGTACCGTTATCAGTGTCAGGCGGCGCCATGGTGGCAGCGACGAGCTCTCGACGAGAAACCTGTCCTCAAGAAGTGAGAAGAGATGGACAGTGAATCATGAGCAGTCAAACCATGTCATGGTTGGGCGAGGCGCTTTGTGCAACCACTTGCTTTCCGGAGAGACTCTGGTGGGACTGCAGAACAGTTCAAGTCAGATGATCACCCACTACGTGTTACGTGTCCACGAACAGAAGGCCGCAATTGCTTACAGTCGGTGACGTCCGACAATGTTCGTGCTGTCGATATCACCGCGGCCGAAAGTGTTGCGCGCTTTGCTGCCATGGCTGGAGCGCTACATCGGCACCGAGGTTCCGAGTCCGAACCTTTGGCCACATGTCCTCACTTACCCAGAGGGTCCGGGTAAGCCCGGCAATGTTGCCGGCCCGCGCGGCCCGCGTCAACAACCACCACAACAGCAGCCAAAATCAACCTCCGACATGAGCATTGGCGAGCTCGCGCGTGCGCGAACGGGAATCCGCGAAGGACCTGAACGGGAATCTGTGGTGGGTGGGCAATTCTTGAAGGCGACGAACGGGAATTTTGGACACCTGACTCTTGCGCAGCCTTTATACATCCCTCGGAGGCTCAGCGCCGAACATTGCGGCACGCCATGTACGCTCGGCGCCGACTCTGTCGACCGCGTCCACGGCGCAATGGTCCTCCCGAGATGATGTGCGGGGCCGAGTGGAGCACCGGCGCCAAACCAGGTCCTTAAGATAAGATGTCGGCTGTCGATCAGCTCCAACCCACGAACTTGCAAGCTAACATGACCGACATGGAGAAGGACAAGGACCAGGGGCAGACGCAGCACGTCGACCTCCCCGAGCTCGAGAGCGGCAAGCCCAAGTACGCGGCCAACACGCAGCTCGACGATGCGGCGCGCATCCTCGCCGAGGCGGGACACCGCGAGTTCAGCGCCGAGGACAAGAAGCGCGTCCTCCGCCGGATCGACTTCTTTGTCTGTCTCCCCATGGCGATCGTGTACTGCGTGTAAGTGGCGGCGAGGAAGGTGGGCTGGGCTGACGGGCAGGCAGCAGGTATGTGGCGAAATCGGCTACCCAAAGTTGCTTTCGCACACTCGTCCTCAACTTCAACTAACATCAGCTTGACAAGTCTTCCCTTGGCTATGCCGCCGTCTTCGTGAGCTCGAGGGGCCTGATAGTAGCTAACATCAGGACCTCCGCGAGGCGACCAACCTCCAGGGTGCCGAGTACAGCTGGCTCACCAGTATCGTCTAGTGAGTACCTTCCACCTCCCTTCGCTGACGGCAGCATTGCTCAGCTTGTCACCCAGCCGCTTTCCGCCTACGCTCTCATCGTCTTCCCAGTCAAGTGGTGGGTGATTGCCAACTTCATCGGCTGGACCGTCGCGACGCTGTGCACTGCCGCCGCGCACAACTCTGTCGGGCTCCTCGTCGCCCGCCTCTTCCTCGGCATCTGCGAGGCCACGATCCTGCCCTCCTTCATCATGATCACCCAGATGTGGTGGACGCGTCGCGAGCAGGCCTACCGTACGACTGCGTACCAGGTTGCCAACTCGTGAGCTACCCGGCACAGAATGCAGCTGACATCAGCATCGCCCCAATCATCGGCCCCCTGCTCACCTGGGCTGTGGGTCACTCGCCGGGCTCGATGTACGCCTACCGCAAGATCTTCCTCTGCATTGGTATGTTGAGTTACCCTTTGCGTAACAAGCTGACGACAGGCGGTGTGAGCGCTGCCTTCATCCCTATCGTCGCCTGGATGATGCCCAACTCGCCCACCACCGCGCGCTTCCTTCGCAAGGGCGACGACCGCCTCATCGCCCTCGACCGCATCCGCGACAACAACACCGGTGAGTTCGGTCTGTGGCTTGAACTGACAGCAGGCACCAAGAGCTCCAAGTGGAAGTGGGGCCAGGTGCGCGAGACGTTCTGTGACCCAAAGGTGAGCTCAGTACTCTCGCTGGAAGCTAACCGCAGACCTACCTTTGGGCGCTCATGTTCTTCCTGATGTCGGTCCCACCTGGTGGTCTTGGCGCGTTCGGCGCCCTCATCATTAAGGTGAGCTGTGCGTTTGATGCTCTAGCTGACTCCAGGGCCTCGGCTTCAACTCCTTCGATTCAATCCTCATGCAGATGCCCACCGGCGTCGTCGGTATTGTCTGCATGATCTTCTGGACGTGGCTCATCAACAAGATCAAGCTGCGCTACCCGATTGTCGCGTGAGCTAACTCAGCGATATCTGAAGCTCACACCAGTCTCAACTGCCTGTTCCCGATCGCCGGCGCCGCCGTGCTTGCCCGCGTCGACAAGTCCAAGCTCCCCGCCTTGATCGTAGGCTTTTACATGATCTTTATCGGCACCAGTAAGTTTCCTCTCCTGGCATCAGCTGACAGCAGTTCGTGAGCTTGCTTCACCGCCTGCTAGACCCCACTAACCCCAGCCCAACTCATGTACTCGTGGGCCAACCTCAACGCGTCCGGCTCGACCAAGCGTGTCGTCACGACTGCGACCATGTTCGTCGCCATGTGCGCGGGCAACATTGTTGGCCCCCAGGTGTACCTCGCCAGGGAGGCGCCACACTACCGCAGCGGCCTGTACACTGCCATGTCGTGCTGGGCGCTGCTCGCCCTCGTCGCCCTCGGCATGGGCGCGTACCTCAAGCTCCTCAACCGCCGGCAGGAGAAGCGCCGCGAGGCTCTCGGCCTGCCCGGCAAGCTGCGCGACATGTCGATCATGAGCCTCGACGAGGCGGATGCTTACAAGCAGGAGCTGTTCGAGAAGCTCCGCAGCGAGGGCCACGCCACGGAGGAGCTGTACGCCAACTCGTTCGACGACATGACCGACTTTGAGAACTGCATGTTCCAGTACGTCATTTGATGGGATGTGATTGCGGGCGAAGCGCAGGTAGAAGCTGGTGCATTTATGAAACAATCGTTACGGAGAACGGACGGCGAAAGGAGTCTATGATGGCCTTGCACAGCGCCAGGTCGGAGAAGCGGGCCATTCGGGCCAAGCTGCCCCCTCCTGTAACTGGGGTGAATGCCGCCAAGGTAGCCGTCGCCGTCGCGTCAGACACCTGCAGCCCAGTCCCCGTCTCCTGGCAGCTGTCTCTGCCAGGGGCTGAATGGCTCCCACCTCCAAAAGTTGGTTCACCGCTGACCAGGAGGTGGAGATCTCGACCTGGGTCTCGAGGGTGGCGGGATACAAGTTGCCGTCCACGAGGCGGCTGCCGCTCCGCGTGCACAGAGGGACACATGCAGATGCCTACAACAGGATGTACTCTACGGCCTACTCGCCCTGCACCTGCGTCCCGCCCATCTGGCCGCTGATCCGCGAGATCCGCGAGATCATCTCACTCTCGTCGAGCTCAAAGTGGGCCACGGTGGTCCCGTCCGCGACGCTGATCCCCGTCTCGGTATTCTCGAGGCGCCACCCCCGCGCCTCAGCGATCCCCTCGAGCGCGGCCCTCGCGTCGTCCACCACGCCGCCCGCGAGCATGCGCGGCGCCTTAACCAGCAGATCCTGCACGCTCACCTCGATCTGCGGCACGTCGAGCACAAACACGGCGCGCGCTTGCCCGCTCGGCGCCGAGTAGTACGGCGCGCGCCCCGTGATCCCGACGGCGGCGGCGCCGATCTGGTGCGCGAGCGCGGCGAGCGCCGCGGGCTCGGCACTGGGCGCGCGCGCAAAGTGCTCCGGAAACGGCGCCTCGGGCGCGCACAGCTCCGCCACGCCGTCCGCCTCGCCGGCCGCCCGGAGGAGCGCGGACACGGCGTCGCCGCGCGCGTGCGCCCACCCCCACAGCGCGGAGCGCGGGCCGGGCGCCAGCGACGCGATGAGGTGCGCGCGGAAGGTGAGCGCGGGGGAGCCGTCGTGCGGGACGAAGGAGAGGGTGCCGGCCGCCATGTCGACGGCGAAGTCGTGTGGCGGGAGCGCCGAGGTCAGGTCGACGAGGGCGTCCTGGGCGAGCGCGGCGTGCAGCGCGCCGCGGGTCACGTAGCGCAGCAGCGCGGGGGAGAGGGGCGCGGCGGCGGCGGCGGCGGCGGCGGTCATGGTGGTGGGGAGATGGTGGAGAGGAGAGAGCGTGCTGGTAATGTATGGTGGGGACGCGACGTGACGCGACTTGAGGCGGCAGGGGAAAGGGACAGGCGTAATAACCTTAGCCCCCTTTGGCACACATGTGCTTCGGTCAGAGGGTGGTGCGTTTGGGGGTGGTTCCCACGCAGCACGCAGTCACGGACGTTCGCCGATGACATTGAGGTAGCTAGCTGTGCATGCAAGGCGATGCGAGCACTGTCCCTCGGTGCCGAGTGTGCATGGGCACGGCACCGCGTGAACGAGGCTGTGTCCGACCCCGCGCATGGCCCCGCCTTCCGACGAAAGCGTGTCATGTGCCACCCAGTGGCTTACCCACACCATGTGCGACGCCCACACGCGCCAGACATATCAGCCGGCCGCTCGCGCCCCCTCAGATCCCAACGAAAGCAAAAGGAGGGCTTCTCCGGGACTCGAACCCGGGTCAAGCACAGTCGTGATCACGACGGGACAGTCGAAACTGATCAAACCCGAAGCGCTTATCGTACCCCTGGACCAAGAAGCCGCCACTGCAGGCTGATTAGGATGTTCTGGTACTGTTACTAATACCCTGTTGTAATCAGGATTGAAGCAAGCCTGTATGTAGCTGGTCCCTGACCTCGGACTTTCGTAGGTGCCCAACTTCCTGACGGACATTAAGAGTGGGGCAGTCCGTCTTTGTGGGGGAGTGGGGCGGACCGCTGTTTGGTTGTGGGTGACTAACCAGAGTGGGGCAGGCTATGTCCATCACCATCAACGTACAGCATCATTCTCTCTCAGCACCCGCGCACCGCCCGCCCGCATACAGACACAGTGACATCTATCCATCTACATGATTACCAGGTCTACTCGACCTCGCCCTCGCGCTCCTCCTTCTTTTCCTTGTCCTTGTCCGACACCGTCCCGCGGCGAGGGCGGAACAACCCGCCAGCGAGATTGGACACGTTCCGCGGCGCGCCCGCGACGTTGGTGGCGGCCACGCCGACGCTCGACGAGAAGCTCCGCCCCACGGTGGACAGGAGCGAGACCTTGCGGGGGGGGGCGTCGTCGTCGCTGTCCTCGACGAGAGGGACGGCGAGCGCGGGCGGGAGCGGCTTGGCCGCCTCGGCCGACACGGTGCGCAGGGGCAGCTGCGCCCACACACTGCGGCGGCGCTTGTCCTTGGGCGCCTCCTCGTCGGGAGACGGGGCGTCCATCCCCTCCGCCTCGTGCAGTGTGCGCTTGATGAGCGCGAGGTCGTGCTCGACGTCGCCGACGCGTGCGGAGAGGCGCGAGAGCGGGGTGTCTGGAGCGACCACAGTCTCGGCGGTCTCACTGCCAGGGGACGCGGGGTCCTGAGCACCGACGACGCCGGCGCTACGTGCCTCGACGTACACTCTTGCGTCGCGCAGCACCGACGAGGCCTGTACGACGCCCGAGGCGCCGACGCCCAGCAGCGCCGCGAAGCCGTGGAAGACGCGGTCCTCGTCGGCCACGGCGATCTCGGCGTCGACGCGCGCATCCTCGATGACCTCGTGCAGCCCGTCCAGCAGGGAGAGGAGGTCGTCGCGCGCGGTGCGGGCAGGACGGAGGGCGAGAGCGCGAAGCGGACCCTTCTTGGCGGCCACGCTCGTAAGGTCGGGGAGAGAGGCGCGCAGCGCCCCGAGCGAGACAGCCTGGTCGTGCAGAGACTTCTGGAGCGGCGAGTATGCGTCAACGAGCGGGTCGAACATGGCGCTTAGCTCGTCGAGGTGCGGCGGCGTGGGTGTTGGCGAGGGAGATGGCTTGGGGGCAATCTTGTCGCCCGTCGCATCGCCGTCTGCCTCGGTCTCGGGGTCCTTCGTTTCGTCGTCCTTGGCCTCATCGGTGGCGGTCGAGTTGTCCTTCGGCTCGTCCTTGACCTCGGCGTCCTTACCCTTGTCCTCCTCCTTGTCGGCCTTGTCATCGTCCGCGTCGAACACCAGGCCACCGCCCTGGCCGCCCTGGACGGGCACTCCGTCCTCGGCCTCCTTGGCGAGCCACTCAACGCGCTGCTTCTCCAGCTCAACACGGCGCTCCGTCTCGATCTG
Organism: Cutaneotrichosporon sp. PK4640; assembly: GCA_023630115.1. Taxonomy (NCBI): domain Eukaryota; kingdom Fungi; phylum Basidiomycota; class Tremellomycetes; order Trichosporonales; family Trichosporonaceae; genus Cutaneotrichosporon; species Cutaneotrichosporon sp. PK4640. The sequence goes on from JAMALN010000195.1 coordinate 43,249, forward strand.
GAGGTCGTCCACGAGATGCTGCACAAGCTCCTCGGCAAGCAGCACGCGCGCCATCGACTCCTCCTCCCCGCTGGCCTTGTTGTCGGGCTTGGACACGCTCTTCCGTCTGGCGAGCAAGCGGCGGCCCCATCCCGGCGCCTTTTCAGGCGCGGGGGCAGCGGGAGAGAGGATCAGGGCGCCCTCGTCGAGCAGCGCACCAAGCACAGGCGCGCTCAGCGTCTCCTTGGCCTCGGGCTCGCGTGCGCGGCGCACGCGGTCCAGCCACTGCTCGGCGCGGCGCGAGCGCGCCTCGTCCGCGGCGATGAGCTGTAGGCGCAGGGCGACTTCACGACGGCGGCCGGCAGACTCCTTACCAAGCTCGTCGGCCATTTCCTCCGCAGCAGCGCGCAGGCGCGACGCGCGGTCCGCCTCGCTCTGCAGCCGCCGACGGAGGTTCACCGCCTCGGTGCGCAGCGACGTCTGCGTCGCGGCCCCGCGCGAGCGCAGCTGGCCCAAGTGCGCATGTACAGTCTCGTGCGCCTTCTGCGAGAAGGTCATGTAGCGCTCGACGACCTTCGCAGCACTGGCGTCGTCGCGAAGGGCGCGGTCGCGCTCCGACAGCGCCTCGACACGCTGCTCAGTCTCAGACTTGAGCTGCTCGCGGGCAACGCTGAGGTCGCCCTCGAGCTCCTCGGCGCGCTTTTGCAGCTCGCGGATCTCCTTCTCCTTGGCGGAGAGAGTGGCGGAAAAGTCGCGGAACAGGCGGTGCACGCCGCGCTGCCCGATGAGAAGGTTGGAGATGGAGTCGCCGAGGTTGGTGACGTCCGGGGCGACGGAGGTTGAGATGCGCTTAGCGTCCTCGGCGATCTTGGACGGCGAGGGAGGCGCAGGGGAGGCGCGAGCCGGCGAAGCGGGCGGGGGAGTAGAGGGCCTGGGCTTGTCCTTGACCGGGGGCTCGGGACCAGATATCGCGATGAGGTCGTCCTCGTCAGAGTCCTCGTCGTCAGCAGGAGGCGGAGTCGGCTCCTTTGCAGGAGGAGCCGGCGCCTTGTCCACGAGCGTCCTCTGGTCGTCCTTGTCCACAGGCTCGTTCGGTGTGGGGGGCGCGTCGTCCCCGAACTCGGGCACGACCTGGAGTATGTCGTTTGACCGCCGGCGCGGCTGGGGCGGGGGCACGGCGCGCGCGTCGAGCTTGGACACGAGCGCGGCATACTCTGCGAGCGCGAGGTCACAGAGCTTCTTCTGCTCGTCGATGCGCTTGCGCTCCGAGCGCTCCCACTCGAGCTCCTCCTCCCTGTCGTCCTCGACGCGGCGGAGCTCGGCGAGCGCCGCGCGGTCGCTGTCGGCCCGCTTCTGCACCCTCTGCAGCTCCTGCTGCGTCGACGCGAGCTCGAGCGTGGACGCCGAGAGCTGCTGTTCTGTAAAGTCGAGCTTGGCGCTCAGGCGGCGGTGTGCTAGGGAAAGCTCGGCGAGGGCGTTGGAAGGGGGTGTGGTTTGTGGTGGGTCCGGGGTGGTACTGCTGTCAGCACATGCGCAAGTGGCCGATCATGGCCGAGGCTATCATGAGCAGAGATAGGGACCAGCATGGCGCTGCTCTATAATCGTGAGGAGGCCTTGGTGGTACGGCACGCGCTGCGTTCACGGAGACAAGTGGTTCCGGCGCTCGCTTGACGGCCAAGAGTTGTGATCGATCCGAGATCCGAGAACAGAACCCTCCGCACATGCCGCACAGACGCGTGCCACTTCACATGTGAGGGTGCGTCCCACTGCGGCGCAGCAGACTCGGGCCTGGGCATCTCGAAGCGTGACCTCATCCTAGCCGGCGCTGCGCCTCGCCCTCGTGCCCGCGCGTGAACTCGCCCCATCGCCCCGCCACGTCGGGTCTCGCTGCCTCGTACCCCTCACTCTGCTGCTGCCTCCCACACCACTCTGCTCGCGCACTCTCTCCGCTCGTGCCGCCACTCACCGCAGCACCTCGACCTCGCCCTCGAGCGCCTTGTTCTTCGCGCGCAGCCCGGCAGCCTCCTCCCGCGCCAGGTCGAGCTCGAGGCGTACGCCCTGCACCGCGATGCCGGCCTGGTGCGCGGCGGCGCGGTACTGCGCAACCTGCTGGCGGAGGGCGGCGAGCTCGGCCGCCAGCGGGTGTGTAGGGGGGAGGGGGGTGAGGGGCGGGGTGGAGGCCGGGGACTTGAGGAGGAAGCTGGGGGGCGGGGAGGGGGCCATGGTGGTGGAAGGGAGACGTCCCACTGGGACTCGGGAGCTGTCTAGCGGTTCAAGAAGATGAATGAGAATGGAGAGTTGGAGTGAGGATGAAGGTGGTGACGAGGTCCAGTCGTGTCCATCTGTGCATGGTGCGGGTGCGGGACATTTGGTTCGCCCCTCCGCCCTCCGCCTCCGCCCGGTCGCGCAATTACAATTAAAGATATTTAGCGTCTGGCTGAAGCCAGGGTTGGGGGTTCGATTCTTCTTTGATGAAGTGCGCTGTCGTCCACCATGCATGCCCTCACCTTGTCACCCAGCCACAGCCCGACCCGATACTTCCTTCAGATGCCAAATGCATAGACCACACGGCTCGCAGAGCCCGAATATATACTATAGTGACAGAAAACAAGTTAAAGCAAAGACCGATCGTATCATGCGTGTGTGGGCAGGGCGTTACGTGTCGTATGGTATGCTCATAGAAATGTGTTGTGGTCCTCGCTCGCGCTCTAGTGGAGCACGTTGCCGACCTTGGAGCGCCAGGCGCCGAAGCGTGTACGCCCGGCACGGCCGGTCGCCTTGCGGGCGATGGATTCGGCCTCGTGGGATCCAGCCTGGCGCTGCTGCTCGGCGATGAAGGCGTGGAACTTGGCTAACTGCTCGCGCTCGTGGTCGACAGGCGCGGGCGCCTGGATCACGCTTCGCCGCTTGCTGAACACCTCGGATCCGCCGCCGGGCTTGGCCCACGTCTTGGAGCGCTCCGCAGTCGAGGGGAGCTCGGGGCCAAAGTCCTCGGCGAGAGCGGCCATCTGCGCCTGCGCCTTGCCCATCTCGCGCACGTCGCGGGCCGTGTATGTGGCCATGGCGCTGTGTGGGCGCTGGCCAAGCGACGTGAGCGAGGTGGCGCGCGTGAGCTGTTTCGACTGCCCCGAGTTGGCGGTGAGCTTGCGCATCGCCTGCTCCTGCTGCACGTTGAGCGAGTGGTGCAGTGGCGCGCTCCCTGGGTCGACAGCGATGCACGGCGTCTGCAGCGTCTCGTGGTCGCCCTCGGACGTCTCGGTCGACACGCGCGTGTCGTCCTCGCTCATCTCGAAGGCCGATGTGTCGTCCTCTGGTAACGAAGGCAGCGCGGCCGTCTTGCCGCGGATGCTGCTGTCGCTTATTGAAGGGCGACGCTCGGTCTGCGGCGACATGGGATCCTCGCGGGTGGAGTACATGGACCCGCGTGTGGACTCGGCCGGCGTCCGGGGGTACGACGACGTGGCCTCCGAGTACGTTGGGCTCGCGGCACGTGCAGCATCGGCGAGGGGAGTGTGGGGCGTAACGGGCGGGGTGAGGAGGGTGTCGTGCGGCACCATGGGAAGCGCGCGGACTGGAGGAGGCATCATTGGCGGTGCGCGGTGCTTCCTGGTCGAGCTCGCGTGACTAGGGCTGGGCGACGGTGACCGCTCAGACACAGGCCGGTTGTTGCGCTTCACAGCAGCGGGCGATGGAGGCGGCGAGTTGAGGTCGAGAGCACTGAAGAGCGAGACGACCATCGAGTCCTCGTGAGACATTGACGAGGTTGCTGATGGCGCATCGAGGATCTCGGGGCTCTCCTGAAGGCGGGACAACAGGTGGTCGGGGCATGTGAGCGAGTCGGCACGGGCGCGGCGGAACATGTGAGGCTCGGGGCCACCCTGGATAGTGGTGTTTCCGTTGACGGTCGACGTCCCAGACGAGGTCTCTGTGGGTGGGAGACCCATGTGCGACGCTGAAGGCGTTGTGCCGCCGCCAGCGCTTCCATGTGCGCTCTGAGATCCACTGGGGCGGGGGTGGGAGCCGTGAAGCGATTTGCCGTTGGGGCGGGTGTGCTTCAACAGGCCCAGGCAGCGGGACGCGAGGGGTTGCTCGTCCGCGATGCTCGCGACCTGAAAGAGGTTGAGCGCATTATCGGGCTCGAGGCGGCTGTGGAGGGTATGCACTACGAGCTTGCGCAGTCGCTCTACCTTGTAGGCGCGCGCCAGACACAGCAGCGATGTGAGCACGGGCCCCCGGCGCTGCAGAGGCGTCGACAGCTCGAGAGTGTAGAAGAACTGCACGAGAGCGACGCAGACGGCAAACTCCTCGGGGATGTAGAGGCGGGTAGGCGTCATGCGTGCGGGACCCAACGACGACACCAGGCTGTCGTGAATGTCGAGCGATGCAACTTCGTGGATGATCTCGCCGGCGCGCGAGACGATCGACGCCTGGTGCTCAGCAAACCACGGCCAGCGCTTCTCGAGCACGCGGCGCGAGCACTTGACGCGGCGGTTGTCGAGCGACACGACCTCGAAGTCGATGAGCAGCCTCTGATCGAGAAGGGTGAGGCCCATGTTCTGCTCCTTGTCCGAGACCTCCTGCTTTGGTGGCCGGTAGATGCCGTACGCCTCCAGCTCGATGACCGCGACGTGGTTGAGGTTGACCGCGCGCTTGCCGTAGTCGGTGGTGAGGTCCGAGTCGGCACACCCGAAGACGAGAAGGCGCGCAGTGTCGGGGCAGATGATGGGGCGGTTCCAGCTTCCAGTCTTGAGCACCGTCGGCTCGATGTGCGTCCAGACCATGGTGGTGAGGTCGAGCGCCCATATGGAGAAGGCGCCAGAGGTGGAGGCGAGGTACAGGCCGGTGAGGACAAAGTGGTGCCCGACGATGCCGCCCGAGGGGAAGCGCAGGCCTGGTGGCTGCGACACGCCGCTCATCTTGGTGGAGAGGTCGCGGACAGTGTACCCTGGTATGGAGGCAAACTTGTCCGACGCGACTGGGTCGGCCTCGACGCCATCGGGCGGGTGGAGAATCTCAAACTCCCGTCTCACCTTGGCGAAGTCGTAGTTTGAGTAGACATAAATCGAGCCGCCGTAGCCTTCCTCGTCCTCCGAATAAGGCAGGGGCTGCGTGCCGGTGAAGGTGTGGGAGTCGGAGTGGGGGAAGATGACGCGCTGGTTGGTCGACAGCGCCACGGAGCGGTATGCGCCCTTTGAGTGTAACCCGTGCGACTCGGGCTGGGGTGTCTTGGACACCCAAACGCGGCGCTTGAGGTCGTATGCGCTTATCTCGTATATCCAGGTGTTGTCGTGCCGTTGCCCGCCGAACACGACAAGTTTGTCACGCGACACGGCGCTGAGGTGCGCATAGCGGGCGGACGGGAGGAACTGGGGATCCTGGGCTATTGGCTCAAAGGAGGGACCAGCGGTGGGGGAAGGCTGGGGGAGCCAGCGACGAGTGCGGCAGTCAAAGAACCAGACGTCGTCGTGGACGTAGCTGGACCCGTTGAGTTCCTGTTCACTCATTCCACCGAAGAGAACAAGCTTGTCCTCCCCTGTTTCAAGTCAGCACAGTGCGGGCGCGGACGCGGTGGCGGCGGTACGCACAAACGTCCATGGAGTGGAAGTAGCGGACGCCAGGGCCAGTGCCTGCGTTGACGCGCGTCCATTCTCGG